>VWZU01009714.1:1440723-1465648 GCA_013397095.1 Sterrhoptilus dennistouni | reverse complement strand
GAGGTTTTTTTTTTTGTTTCTTTTAAGAAAAAAAAAAAAAAAAAAGAAAAAAAAAAGGAAAAAAAAAAAGAAAATAAAAATAAATAAAAAATAAGGTAATTTCTCCTCTCTCCTGGTCTGCAGGAAGACCACCAGTCACTGAACTGTATGGTCCTACTGCAAACACCCTTTATTATCTGCTCAGGGGCTTGTGGTGGGAAGTGGCTGAAATTGTGTTGGACTTCTGCACCATTCAGCATTTTTGTCAGCTGGCTCACAGTGCAGCAGCGCTGATTCAAGCCAGAAGTAACACTAAAATGAAAGGACACAGTTTCAAGCCATATCCTGCTCCACAGAGCACAGAAAGGGGATGTGTCAGGATTTTCAATCATGTGCTTAAAATTTCAAAGGGATTCCATATGTTGTACCACTGATGTTAACAAAATATTGATATATATGCATGTCGGTAGTATCAGTGCATTATACAATATTTATGCTGGGAATGATGGAATTGACCATTCTGCACAGCAGGGATGCTCACATGTTCTGACCTGGGAAAATAATACTGTGTAATACTACCAAGAATGGTAGCAAACTGAAAGTAAATGTCATGAAAAAGATGATAGCACAACTCCAAGCTTAACAAGAGATTATTTATGGGCAACATTCTGAATTGGAGGCAGTTTCCTTGAACGACCAGGAAAATCTGTGCTTAAAAGAATTCAGTTTTCTGATGTGAAACTTTTTCGTTTCTTTTGATTATTCTCTTTGTACGAGATTCCCTTTCTGCACTAGGGCAACCAACACTGGAGACTCTTGTAAAAGGACCAAAGAAGTGCTGGTGAAAAACTTTGAGCAGGGAATAAACTGACCCAGAGGACTGGGAGACAGCATTTCCAACAAGGTGGAAGATTACAGATGAGAGGCAAAGGGACTTGAAAAGACAATATTTGAATGGGCAGATGAAATTTCACCAAGGCAGTGATTGCACACTGAGGATAAAGAATAAGGGACAACTTTTTCTTGTATCACCTTATGGAAAAAAATCCATCAGGATTTTGAGACCAGTCTAGGACTGCTGGAAATGAAAAAAAAAAAAAAAAGAAGAAGAACTTAATGACTTAATGCAGTGTTGCTTGATGAAAAGAGAATGGTTAAGAGATACACTAGAAAGACATGTTCTGTGTCAGTATATGATGGTGAAAATGAAAGTGAAATTATATCTGATTCTTTCTGACACATCTAGGGTGAAACAGATTGGGGAGTAAAAATATAACCTTGAGACATTAATAATATTTGTGATTTTTTTTTTTACTCAGATTCAGAAAAAGAGAAGAAAAACAGCACTGTGTAAGCACAGCCCAGAGTGATTGCTGCTGACCCAGGCAACACTAACAAAAGGCAAATTTCTATGTTGCTAAGTCAAAGCAGTCATTCCCATTACCAGCCATGGGGAAGGATGCTTGCCAGTCATTGCTGAGCCACTGACTCCATTTGTCATTCATTCAGAAGCATAAAAGAGAAGCATTGCATCAAATCTCCATTAAAGCAAATGAGAGAAATTGAATTTTCAAATGCCACCACGGACTCTGCATTCACTTCTTGACAATACTGAAATGCACAAACTTGCTCACGGTTTTAGCTCCAGAGTTCAAAGACTTGTTGTGTAAGTTGCTAATTTAGCATTTATTTTAAAGGCTACACTTCCCTGGTTCATTTAATGTCTCTGTCAGACAACCTCGGGCTATTTTGGCTGTGGTAAGTAAAGATGGTCCCTCCTCCAGCCTTTCTCCCTGTCTCTCTGTTACAGGTTGTCGACACTGCAGTAGGGTCAGCAGAAGGGAAGGCTGGCCTCTACACAAGGAGTTCCATTGCAGTCTGTTTTAATTGTAGTTGCTGATAAAGGCGAGATTGAACACAAGTACAGACATTGTTCTGGTAGCCCTGCTGTAAAGAGCACAACGTCCAACAGGGAGACAGCTGAATTAATGTATCATCTTCTAGTTATCCAAGCCCAAAATACAGAGATCAAATGATCACAAAACAAATACAGCACAAAGTGAGATCTGTTTAACCCACAGTAATCCTGCTTTTGACTCTTTACACCATTTATTTCATGAACAAATTCCAGAAAGTGATTCCCTTGCTGACAGTGTCTGGAGAATAAGTAAAAATGCATATGTATGAGTATTTAATGATCTGTTTGAAATAAAACACATAGAATAAATTATTAAATACAGTGTATTAATTCCAGTCTTCCCCAGAGCTAAACTTTATCAACTCAGTAGCAGAAAAGTTACAATCCAGTCATACCCATAACTGAGGCTTTGGCTACACAAAGTAAGCTTTGCTTGTTAGCAGTTTCAAGAATTGCACATTTCAGGTCACCTCCAAAGAGGGATTGGATGATTCTGCTTTGAATAATCCCTATTTTCAGGCCAACAGGAAAACCCTGAAGTGGCAACACAACAGTTAGGAAACAGAATAAAAAAGATTTTTCTTTTTCTCTGTAACTTAAAAATGATAAGGAGGTAAGACATCCATCAACAGGAGCAAATACCAAACCTCACAATTCTCTTTCAATTCTCTTTCAATACCAATACCAACCACAAGCACAGGACACACCACACTTCTGCTGCAACAGAGCAAAATGCAGAAGCAGGAAGTTCCTGATCATGTGTAATCTTTACACCTTTAAGTGGAATGGGAAATAATACAAAGCAAGGCCTGTCTCAGCTCATTCTCTTCAGACCAGCTCCACTCTGCTCTGAAGGACATTTCTTAGCCATCTTTGTTGGCAGCCCTAAGTATAGGCCATACACAACCTGGACTCTTGTGAAGTTATAACTTGGTCTGTAGTTGTTACAAAGTCGGCCAAATCCCCCTAGAGATGGCAGCAAGCCCAGCAAATATATCCACACCATACCACAGTCTTGGATACACAGATGTGTGTGTCATTTTAATGGAAGGCATGGATACAAACCAATCTAGTTAAACTGACACACAGAACTATGTTAGGTCTGGCTTAAGTCAACTGAAACCACATTTAAGCAAGAATAAAATGAATCCCTCGATAATTGTCCTCTGTTCCTTTTCTCTACCCACCATTTCCCTTGGAAATAGTTGCCAACACCACACTCATCTACCAGCAATGTCAGAATATCTCTCACCTCCACACTTACCATGATTCCAGAGTGATTAATTACTATTTTGGGCAGCCCCCAGAAGATAATTGTTTGGCTCTGCAGATATTGGTCCCACATATGTGCAGTTACTGAGTCACATTTGTATAAAATAGAAGGCTCAGATTTTTAAAGGCCCCTCCTTTGCATCTGAACCCTGCCCCATATGGCAGGGGAAAGTGTCTGTCCTCACAGTGTCCTGCTATTCTGTCCAGGGCTTAGCTAAGCAGTGGTGTCATCCTGAAAGAAGCTTGCTCTCTGGGCATACAAGTGATAACTAAGTTGACTTTATCAAAAGCCAGAAGCGTTTTCAATGAAGGGAACTGGAGAACAACTAAGTGCAAGAGAAGTTAAAATCTGCCAGTGGGGACCAAGAATTAGGGAAAAAGAATAATGAAATCATGGTGGAAGACAGGGAGACCATGTGGAAAGGGTGGGATGTAAAGGCAAACCTTCCCCTTCTTGTCAGTTTCTCTGTTTCCTCTTGTGACACCAAATAGAAATGATCTGTTTACCAGTGTCAGATATATGCCCACAAGGCTGAGGGAAGAAATTACAGCTTTTCCTCTGGGTATCAAAAAGAAATGTCATTAAATTATCATCTCAAGTAGCTTATGACTGGTATTCCCTTCCTGTCACATGTGTCAATCTAAGCCTCAGTAATGGTGCTGCTTCCTGTAGGTTCCAAATAAACCTTTGCTTTTGCTTTTACCTAGACTGAGCTTGTGTTAATGAAAATTTCAGGCCAAACTTCAGCCCAAACATACATAGTCCATAGGCATGATGTGCCTTAAAATGAGGGCTTGGAGCATTCTGGAAACATTCAGTGTGCCAGGGCATCTGAAATGCTACAGGGACCTCTTCCACAGAAGGTAGGTCACGTAGAGAACTTCTAACACTGCAGTGTAGATGGAAAATGCATCTGCCAGCAGCCAGCATTAGCCAAAGGAGCTTTCTGGCAGCAGCAAGACAGTGGGGAGAGCGTCAGTGCCAAGGGAGTCTGAAGCAATTGTGCGTGGAAAATTTTCTGGGATCTCTCTTAGGAATGACACCATACTATTCACTTGACCCACAACTTATCCCAACCTCCTTTATCTGAAAGGTGCACATAAATCAAACTTTAGACTCCACTGCAGCATATTTTCCTGGCTAAAGTTTCCAGGCATTGGATGCTGCCATCACCTGCAGGGCCTCCATACAGACCTCTTGGTCCTCGAAGTCCTTGCTCAGAGCAGAGCTGCCGTCAGCACAACATACCCGAACATAAATGCCATACCCTGTGCAATGGCAGAGTCTCACCAGACAGACAAGAGCTTTAGAGAAATTTGGGCAACTTGGCCACAGCCTGCAGTTCTCAGCATGGCTGGTGTCACACAGAGGTGACCTGGTATTCACTGTCACATTGCAAACAGATGTGTCCTCATTTTGTGCCTCACTTTCTAACAGGGATGGGAACATCAAGGTGGTTTGTCTTAAGATTTTACGTTTTGATGGGTTAGGCAGCACAAACTTATTCTTTGAGTGCAAGTGCTTCTCAGAGAGCTTAGCCCACTCCCAACTACAGGCCAGCTTAGCTGGTGGCCAGACAGGAGCCACAGGGTCAGGATGGCCTGCCCATGGCCAGCAGGCTGTGCAGAGCCCACGGGACAGTGTGCAGCCCACAGCCTCAGCCAGGCCATCTCCTTCCACCTCCATATGTGAACAGGTCCTAATGCTTGGATTGGTAGGTACACAACCTCACCTATCCATCTCCTGGAGGAGCCACAGCCCCTCTTGTGACACCTGCCCAAGAGGTTGGTATCTTCATCATGTGATAGGCACATGTCCAAGCACCTGAGGGTGCAGGAAAAAGGGACTGTGGCCACTAGTCGTTCACTTGGCTCACAACTCTCCTCCTCACACTTAATTTGAGTAAGTAAGTCCTCCTGATAGGTAGTTTATATTCACTTGGGCACAGAGCCATGATAATGCAACTCTCCAGCCTTCCAAATGAAGCTGGCCAGGAGCTGGGATGTGTCTGGCCAGCAAGGACCACAGAGGAGCCTATCCATGCAGATGTACTCCAAGTCATTTCTGAAAGGTCTGGTTTTTGTGAGGACTCTACAGTATTGGACACATAGGGTCCTTCTAAAGCACAGGAAAGAGCAGCTCTTACTAGTGTTTTGCAGTGCTCTATCCTCAGACACAACAGTAAATAAATGTAATGGCATGCATGCAGAAAAACAAATTGGAACAAAAAGGTAAATCCTGGTCCCATCCTGTGCACTTATACACACATGCACACTGAAAGTATGGCATATGAAATTTACTCTCTGCCTTCAAAGTTACTTCACCTTTGGTCACAGAACAAAAATTAAATGTGTTAATTGTCCAAGGAAGTGAATCTGAGGGAGTAATGAGGTCAGGAGGGAGGGTTTGTGCAGATTGCCAGGTGGTTTGACTGATAGATTACGAGGCCAGAGTGTGCCACTGTAACTATCTGATCTCATGTCCTTTTGGAGCCAGGCATAGCACAAACCTGGATCCATTTCTGCTTCAAGCAGCACATGCCTCAGTCCTGCTTGATGTCTTCAGACATCTAAATGCCACAATATCAGCTGTCACTCCTGCTCTCACCTATCATGGCAACTTTTTCCTTGCAAGTATAACTGGCAGACCAAGGTCTCTGCTCCCATTCCTAGCTTTCCAAAGTTCAAACCTAAAACATTCAGAAGGACTGGAAGATTCTTCATCATCATTACTACCCCTCAGAGTTCCCTCTTCACTGCCTTGGTAAACTAAATGGCTTTGATGTTTGTTCCTTTTCTTCTCACTAAGAAAGGGCAGGGTCACCTGGCCAATGACATGCTGGACATTCTCTTAACTCCTTCCCTATTTTTCGGAATGAGAACTTCCCACTTTCATGGGAATGAGAGCCATTTCTCTCTTCACAAAGTGTAGCTGCCTTTTTTCTCTCTACAGCCCTTGGCCAATTATCAAATTATGAATCCGCTGGTAAAATCTTTAAAAGGCCCAAATGAGACTCAAAACCTACTGTGTGCCAAGTTGCTGGGTTGTAGAGGAAACATAAAGAGTGCTTTGTAGTTCTTTGGGACGCAGCTCACAGAGCTCATAGAAAAAAAGATAATTACAGCAATAGATTTAAGGGGGAAAGTATGTACTGTATGGCACAAAAGTGAGGAATGAAAGGAAATTTTGGTTAAGGTTAGCAAATTATAGAGAAGGACTTTTTAAAATAAGTTTGCCTCAAATTACAAGAATCATTGGAATTAATGGTAGATCTAGAGCAACTCAGAATAATACTTTACTTCCCTTTACATCCTACAGATTTCTGCAAGGCAAACTGGGCAATCAGCAAGTTAGAGATAAAACTTGTCTTGGTCCTCCAAGATAAAGTATTGTCAAGATCTAATGGTAAAAACCAACTTTTTCCTAATGTGGACAAAAAGTATGATTCAGGACATGTGATTTCCATTCTCATCCATACCCAGAGCACCAAGACAGCTGAGGAAAAACATCAAAGCACTGTGGCAAGTTCAAGGAACAAGTAATTTTCTATTAATAAGAAAATTATGTGCTACTCTTGGGAAACTGTGAATTTTCACAGTATCATTGCCCACCTCTACCCATTCATGTAAAATCTGATCACCACTCATCTGATAACAGAGACTTCAGTCACTGGAACTCAGGGTAAACACCTCTGGAGTAACAGAGCACTTCAGGCTCCTTTCAGGACATCAGGAAGTGGCACAGACTTTGACTTCCAGCTTCTTGTGTCACATCTGGGAGGGTATTTCAATTTTCCAGTAAAGCACCAAAAATGTCCCTTCTCTAAAGGAAAACTGTCTGCCGCTCAGCCTAGAAGAAGCTGGAACAGTTTGTTCCCTGGTGCTTTGTTTAAATGAGGCAATCTAGGAGCCATTTGAAGTATGTAGCAGAAACCAGCACTTGATCCCAATAACTCTGGCAACAACCGCTCTGTTTCCAATCTCCTCTTCAAGGTCAAAAGAATCAAGCAGATAATTGAGTCCACACCCAGCTATCTGACCTCTGCCAATAGCCTAAACTGTTTACAATTGATTTCCAAAGGGAAGCAGCATCCAGATTATTTTGGTGGCATTGCTGACAGAACTGATGGCTGCCTTTGGGAGGCAAGGGGCCAATCAGATGAATATGTAGGTGGCTCAAACTCCCTAGGCATGAGCAGCTCCACTCTTTTGGGAGACACTATTTTTGGGATCTAGGATCTCAGATAAAGCCAAAAGGATCTTAATAATTATTTACTTCTTTCTGCCTCCAGGAGCCTGTGATGCCTTCAGATGAAGTTCTGGAGGGCTCAGTCTTCCTTCCACTTGACACCAGCAAACATTTGTGTATTCAGGATTTTGTTTTCATATGGGTGCAATTGGGGCAGCTCTCTGAGCACCACCCTTGTGGAGGAAGAGTATTATACTGAATAAGTCACAGGCAGAACAGACAAACTTTGGCAAGACAGAGGTGGTGCCTGCCCAGAAAGGGTAATGTTTACAGAGAGAGAAGCTAGAAAAGCAGCAACACCTCAGCTCGAGGTATCTGTCTCGCTTCTGCTGATAGCTGGTGCAGACTTAGGGTCTGTCTGGAAACATCATTACTACAAGAAAACATTGCTCCTTTCCAGCAGTAAATGAGACCTTTGAATCTCTTCCACACGGAGAGGGAGCCTTTTGTGTGTATCCTTGTTGACGCAAGACTGCAGGATTAAGATATTCCCTTGTCAGAAGGAGACAGTAGGACCTGTACTCAGTTTGTGCATGCATGCTGCTCTAGAGATAGCATCAGTTGTCTTATCAGCAAGGAACACACCCCTCTTTCCCTCCAGTACCCTTGTAGCCAATTTTCAATGCTAATCTCAGGAACCATTAATGCCAATTTTGCATACCCTCTAAGAGGAGGACTCTTCTCTCTACCTCCAGTCTAAGACCAATGTAGATGCTCAAGTTGATGGAGAAAGGTTGCATCTACAGCATCTATCCTTTGGTGGAGTTCCTGGCAAAAGCAGTTATTCAAGAAAAGAGCCTATTTGAAAGGAAAGCTGCCTTGAGAGCTGACCAGTCAAGTTTAAGATGTTCAACTCTTGTGGGTTTGGTATGCATATGTCAGGACAGCAATTTAATGACAAAGTGGATTTTTTTGTGCTGCAAGCCTAGTGATAGATCACATCATGTGACTCTCGTATTGGTCCTGAAATTCTGCTTAGGAGGTACTTCTTCCTACCAGCTGCCAGGGTACCTTTGATTTCACTTCTTGATAAGTCACCAGCTTTTGTAGGAAGAAGCAGATATTGATCACTTTTCTAATATTGCCCCAGTGCCTTTTTAGCCTCTATGTCCTTGCAAAACGTAGTCACTGATGGTGATCTGCTCATCACAATATCCTGTAGGAAACTGGATATCACAAAAGAGCCAGCAATAGCTCTTTTTACTCTTAGTGACATAATGCTGAGTTACTGGAACTCCGATTTTAATTTTTCCTCTCTCTCTCTTTTTTTTTTTTTTAAATGTTCCCTTTTAAAATCAAGAAACTGGGCCACAAATTTTTAATAATGAGAATCTGGATGAGGTTCAATCTAAATTTTGAAAATATATCCCAATTAAAGACTTTAATAGATTCTTGGCTTTCCGTGCGTCTCACTGGCATATGCATTCAATAACCCCAAGCCCCCTTCCCCCCTAGCAGTGAGCAGACTGTAGTGTGGGTGATACCATTCCCCAGAAGGTCAGCTGCTCCTAGACTGCCATTTTCAGAGCATTTCGTGCAGAGGTTTTTCCCAGGGGGGAGACTTCTTTCTTCCAAAACTGGCTGCAGATCTGCTGTGATTGTGTCCAACGTGGTGCTCACTCTTGCGAAGCTGCAGATACTTTTGGATTATGCGCTCCAAAAGAAAGGTTTTGTTCTCAAGCCAGGGGATTTCACTAACAGAAGCATCATGTTCTTTCCCTTGGTAAGACAACATGGTAACCACTCAGGTCACAGACCTGCAAGGACTTGCTGATGTGCTGTCCTTCAATGGCAACACGTGCAACTAAAGCTCACGGACCACAAGATTCAGCTGCACCAGACATCAAACTCTCCAGTTTGCATGGCAGCTGAAACCTATCATTGTGCAGATTAGAAAGTTATTCAATCCCTGCATGAAACAGCTGCATCCAGCACACCACGTATCAATTTTGGTGTGTCGGTGTAGCCCTTGCTCCACATAAAGCTTGGGCCAAACAAATGAGCAAAGCACTAGGATGTAGGTCGAATGGCAGGATAATGTGGAAAAAATTGTAAAATCTTTAGATAGTTGTATCACATAGATGTGTCTGGAATACTCTGTGCAGACTTGTGTTTAAAGAAACGATTAAGAACCTGGAAAAGTTCCCACTAAAAGCAAAATTAAACGATTGGTGCTATTCACTTTGAGAGGCACAGAAGGGGGAGATAAAAACCTGCAAAACAAACAAATGTATGGAGAAGGTGGATGAGAGGAAATATGTTCTTAGTTCTTAACACCCCACAAAAAGGGATAAACATTTAGTTAGAGCGGAAAACTTAAAGTCTCTTGCATGATTGCAGGTTACCAAGCAATCTCTATTGCCCTTGCTACCTTTGTTCCCATCACTACTGACCACTTTGAAGTATTTTGGGGATTTGTACCTCTTAGGAAATGCACTAACTGATTTAGCTCTGGATAAGTTAGTGCTGGAACCAGAGTAATACAGGGATTGTCCTTCCTGGAGGGCATGTTTGTAGTTATCAGCTTTGAGATCAGTCAGCTCCTCATTTCAGAATACACACTAACTTTTCCAAACTGGCAGGTGTGGCTGTAAATTAAACACTCTCCAACAAAAAAAACCATCCCAGCCATGCAGGTTTTATCATTCAAATCTCTAACCTGGCCAACTTCTCCAGTTGGATTTGTTAAACAAAAACATCTTGGAAAAGTCAGGTAGCACGTTTATTTCATGAAAAAATTACCAAATGACACAAGAAAAGACAAAAATCTGTAGAAATCCACAACACAGAAAAATTTAGCTTGAAAGCAAGGGAGACACCATATTTTTGCTGCTGCTGCCCTAAGCTTTTGCCCCAGAAAATGTAATTTTCCCTATTACAGTAGGATGGATCTGTCTCCGAAAATCAAAACTGAATTACACAGTTCCTACAGGGAGACTGTTACAGCACATCCTTAAACTTCATGTATCTATGGAACCTACTGTATTATTTCCTATCACCAAAGACATATCTTATTTTATCTTATTTTAGTATTATTATCTATTCTCTCTCTCTTCACATGCTGGAAAACCATGGCTTGCTCCTCATCAGTCCTAGGCATGTGGCCACTCTTGCTGCCCACATCTTCTCTCTCTGCCCTAAAAACTCACTCTTCTTCAGCTGCAGTGGACACATCTACTCCCAAAGGTTTCCTTGTATCCCCCCTGCAATTTCCCAATAAACATTTCAGGGGATAAAAGGAAAGGTTGCATTTCCTCAAATATTTATTCAGAAATGGCACATATTCACCCAGCTTTGATGAAACCAGCAGGATCTAGAATTAAAGTATCAGTTTATTAAAAAAAAAAAAAAAAAACCCTGAAAGCTTCTAATTCATAAATACATGAATTAGAATGAGATGAGATGACACCATGCAGCTCACAGCACTGAAGCTCCAGAAGAGGGAGAGAAGGAAACTTGGGCAAGTCACATCCATGTGCAGTCTCGGAGGATCTGAGGTTCAATAGCTTATGCTGATGTCAGCTCTTGAACAGCAGTGATTTACTCACCTGGCACCCAGTTCATGTGCTTGAAAGCAAGGAGACAAAGAGGTGTGGGCATGATATATCCTGGTTGTCCTACTGGAGGGAGGAATCACATGTGGCTTAAAGCCATCTCAGCATTTTTTGCTCTTTCTGCCAGCAATTCCAAGGACTCCATACCAGCATGTTTGTACTTGTCTTTGGGGGCTATCACAGCAGCCAGAAATTAAAATAGAGTGTGTTTGTACCTTAGCTTTGCACCTATTTTTGAAACCAGGAGTCAGCTTGGTACGGCAGTTACTAGAGAGGTGAGCACTATGAGGGTTGGAATACTTCTGATTTATTATTTCACATGGCTAAATGCAGAGTTCAAAAGTCCTTTTTGTAATGAGTTGTTGGGTTTTGAGATCAACCTGTGAACACAGCTTCACTTAAGGGCTGCCCTAGGCTTTGTTGTCTCTGATGCAGTGGTGGTGGTCTACACAGGGCCCACTGGTTACAGAGTACTGGCTTACTTCCTGGTTTTCCAGCTGCCAAACTATATTATAACAAGCTAAAAATACATTAAATATTTTCCTTTCCTAATATTACCTTACCACGTAAGCAATAGTTGGACTTGCCACTAGGATGTTATCTGATAACTGAGGGGAGGGAGGCAGGCGAGCCCAAATAGGGGGTGAGACATTGGAGAGAGGTTGCTTCAGTGACTGTGACCAGGAGGAGAGGCTGTTATGTTTCTATTTAGGTGGGTGATGAAAACATTTCTAAATCCCTGCTTTAACCCATCCCTGACCACATGCCCCACCACAAGTGCTCCTCAATACCAGCCCCTGAGCTTGTGCAAAATCTCTCTGGCCCCATGGTGTGCTATTCAAGAAGAGTTGGGTGGTCAGGTGAAGACCATGCATGGGGAGTCTAACAGAGCTGACTGGAGTGTGCTCTGTCCTACTCCTGTGCTGTGCCATCAGAAAAATTATTCAGCAGGTGACCTGGGCCCTGGGGCGTTGCATGTGGAACTGGCATGGGGGACAGTCAGCAAGCAAAAAGAGATTCCTCCGCTGGACACCCTTCTGATTCTGCCTTAGTGATGGGGCAGCCCCAACAGCCATCACTGCTTCCCTGCATCTGGAGGAGAACACACCATCCCCAGGTGGATTCAAGTTCTGGAGGGAAGTTTTGAGGGTGGTGTCAAGCTTGAATGTGAAAGGCTGGAGAATCTGCTACACAGGGCAGGCATTTGGTTTTGATTGTTTAACTTTGCTGGTGTCACATTTGAACACCATTTTGAATTGTTTCTTTTCTTGCATGTATGTTGGAATTTAAAAAAAAAGTATCAGGCTGCTGCCTTGATATCTCTTTCTCTGTGATCACTGTTTTTAACTAGAAATAGCTGCACTGAAGCGAATGGGAAAGACTTACCCTGCAAAAAGCAAAATAGCAACATGGCCTGAAACTAGAGATGAAAGCCCTACTTAACAAATGAGATATGTAAAGGGCAGAAGCTATGAAAAGACACAGCATGAACGCCTGGCCTATCCAATAATTCCTCCCAGATTCTTACTAGCAGGAAGTGTCTCCAGCAAGGCCACTGTGTTTTGAGATCAAGGTAGCATGACCCCAAAGGGAGATACATCCTTGGTCTCCTAAAGCTTCCTGAGGGCAATCCACCCCCCTTCCCCTTGTGTTTGCATACAAATGGCAAATGTAAACTGTAAATGGAGAACAAGATGTCTGACATGGTTGAGCATTTCCTCAGTCTTTCTGTGCTCTCTTCACATTTAACTCATGCTGTGTTCTTGAGCTGGTTTGCCCAACCCTAAAATCCTTCCTGCTCCTTCTTCTAGCTCTTAGGACTCTAGCTCTAGAGAGACCAGGGAACCTAAGCAATTCCATTGCACCCCATAAGGCATGGCCTGTCCTCTGTTTCCATCCCCCTCTCTGCTCTGTGTCCTCTCACTTCAGCCAAGAGCTCAACAATGTGTGTGACATCCCCACTCCAGTTGCTGGACACACAGCAAAGAGCATTGCTGCTTTTATGCCCTCTTCTCCTGCTCTTTCTACAAGTCTTTACAATCTTTGCTAGCTCACCTTGCTGCTTCTGCATGGTGGTGAAATCCTCAAAGGTGAGAGTGCGCACGGGGGGCCTCCAGAAGGCGTAGGTCTCCATGATGGCCTCCAGCCCCGTCCTGTGCAGAGGAAAGAAAACAAGGAGTGAATAAGAGCATCAATCAGCTGGGGATACAGGCACTGAGGAGAGAAGGCTCTGACCTTGCTTGGTGGGCTGTGAGCAGCCACTGAAAGGTCACCTTGGCATCTGTGAATTCCTCAAGTGAGTTTTCCTGCACAGGTGCTGACCATGAGAGTAAAATTAAATTTCCCTAGCCCAGGATTTCAAAAGCTCCTAACAGTCTCCCAATGACTTTTTCCTTTTTAGCAAGAATCTCAAGCCTTCTGTCTGCTTTCAAGGGGACACATGACTGTTAGCTCATCAAAGCATACCCAATTTATCATTGGGTGGCTCTCCACACTTTTTGGATGTAAGCTGTCACGTAAATAAAGGAGGCCTGGGATTCAGACTATAGAATCAGAGAGATTTTGTGAATTGCCTTTCCGTGCCACTTAACAGTTCTGGACACTGTTCTGAAGTGCTACAAGAAGCCATCTCAGAGGGAATATTCTTAGGTTTGGACTTCAACTAGAAATGCAGAAGATACTCCTTCTAAAAGATCGGTGCTATGTCTGCTTTGGGTCCTTAACTCACCACAAAGACATATCAAAGAGAAAAAGCCAAAATCTGAGTGAGAATTTTTCTTCTTGAAGGGCTGAGGGGTCAGATTTGTTCTTGTCACCACAAATTCCTAGCTCTGCTGTAAGTCTCTTAGTGCCACAGGCTCAATGAGGACATAGGTGTATTATCAAACTGGAGTTTCTTCCTAGGAAGAGTTCTCCTCAGTGGAAGCTGCACACCTCTCTGTTCCCCATTCCTCACCTTCCCCTGCCTGTTTTCCCACAGTAAGTTACAGCCCTTGCACTGACTGAATACCAGTAGAGATTCTTCATCAAATGTGAGAACATATCCCCTTTCAATGCAAAAGGCTCAACATCCCCAGAGCCTCTCATCAGATGTTGAGCTGACACTGGAGCTGCCTTTTGCTTCTGAAAATGTCTTTCTGCACGTGCCTCCACTCACTCAGTTAACTTTCCAAAGTCTCCCCGGAAGCTTGGATGCTTTAAATACATTGGAGTTGGCAAACCAAACTCTGTATTTTAAGAGGAGGTTTAGAAGAGAGGTTGTTGCATGGTGTTTATTAGCTGCTAAGCTGTTAGAAGTAGAAACAGAAGACATCTCTGCATAGCAGTCTCACACTAGCGCTGAGCACATTACAACAAAACTATTTGGTTAATACAGTGGCCTCTGCCAGCTCATGGAGCTCAGAGGCAACAAGGCAGGGCAGAATTTGAACCTGTCAGCTAAGCTGGGCTCTGTGTGCAAAAGCTGCCCTTTGACTACCAGTACCACTCTCCGGATTTCCTCTGCTCCCTGTGTGTGAAAGTCACACATGTTCAGACTCCATCTGGTTCTCAACACACACAGCCAGGAAGAGAGCAGTACCTTTTTTGCAGCCTCATGAAATGATTCCCAGCCCAAACACTGAGGGAAGACTTTTTGGTACTGTGGATCCAGGGGGGCATAAAATGCCCTGAGCAAGTTGCAATGCAACCAGACCTGTTGTTGAAAGGAGCTGCCTTGATGATTAGAACCACGTAATACATCAGAAATGCAGACTGAAAGTTCCAGCTGTGCTTCTCCAGCTGCTCTGTGTCTGCCACAGGATCGTGTGGGGAAGCAGGGAGGCCAACTTACTGAAAGTAGTGGACACAGTCTGGCTCAGTCATTAGATCCCCAGGTACACAACCCCACTCTGCACCAGCACTGGGCTTCTAGCTCTGGTCTCACAACTCCCTGCCAATAAAATCCAGTCCCTAATGGGAGGTGGCTCATGGAGACACTAAAAGCAGATTAAAGCTATTACCCCTGCCTCTCCCTAGAGCCTACATCATTATCACCTCAGCAACTGAGTCACTATTCAAAGTTTCTAGTTCACCATGTAACGCTTTCCCCTGTACCAATATAGTTCTCACAGGCACCGTGTAATTTCTACTTCTAAAAGAAAAGGAAAAAGAGACTAGCCAGGACATAATAAAAAGAAGAAATAAAATACTAAATTGGGAATTATATACCGCTTTCAAGGGTTGGACTTTACTGTGTCTGTGAGCTGATAGAGGGTAAATGGCAGCACTGAGAGTGCCAGAGCAGCTTGTAAAGCTGCTCTATTACTGCCCTGTATGTCAGGGAAAGGAAAGAAGCCAACACCAGCAGGGACCTACCTCCTCCTGCTCCAGGAAAGCAGTTCTACAACAGCCCCCTTGCTGTGAAAGCTCCTGTCACCCTTCCCTTTCCACACTGTGACTGCTGGCAGCAACAGTGTGGCCTTGCCCTGCTATGCTGAGGGCAGTGTGGTGCCACAGGTACCTGAATAATGAATGTCAAACTCCACAGCTGGCCCTTCCTGCCCCAAATGTGAGTCCTTCACTCCCCACAAGTTTGCATATGTCAAACATGTGTGTAAAACATCCTCTCTGAACATGTGGGTGATAAAGCTCAAACTTACGTCCACCTCTCATATGCACAAATTTAAGCCTCTATGTACTAGACCAATATTTTTTCCCCATTAGTTTTGTGGGTTTCTTTCTTTTTTTTTTATCTTTGGTTTCTTTCTTTTCTTTATCTTTTAGCTTTTGGGGCTGTTTTTCCTCCATGCAGAAAAAATGTTGTGGGTGTTTTTGAAATAGCTTCTAAGCAGAATACATCCCAACTGAATTTTCACATCCTTCCAGGCATCAGACAAGATCCATGAGACAGCAGCTTCATGTGCTAACCTGCTAGGGACCTACTACACTACATATGGAGTCTCGCAGAGGAAAAGCATGCAGTCATGCTAAAATCAGCTCTTGGTGAGAAGGTACACCACCTTTGTGTACTGATTTCACAACCCTATCCCCAGCCTATCGTCTGTCTGCGATGTACTCCTATTTTTGAAAGAAAATGTAGAGGTGATGAGGTGGGAATCAAGAAATCTAATCCCTGTCAACTCCAACAACTGTCTCTGCCATAGCAGTTTGACACTGGTGTGCTCTCCTAGTCAGCAGAAATACTGGTGTGCGTGTTCCACCCCCTAACAAGGAAAAGAATCCCCACCTGGCCAATGAGGAGACATTTTGGGAGAATAATAAATGCTGACAAAAAAAAAAAAAGCAAAAATTGTTTTCAGCATTTCTGAAATGTCAGGAAATTTGGAGAGGCTTTGCTGAGGGTTGCTGATAGCAAGTGTGCTGAACATTATCCATGTGGCATCTACTTTTTCTTCCAAAGAACTCCACTAAAAAATTAACTTCAAACTATCTATCAGGCCATAAACCCTTCCCTCTCACACCATCTTTATGAAGGAAGTAAAAAAAAAAAAAGTTTCAGAAGGGGTCTCACTGCCAGCATTTTTTTAATAAGGTCAGTCCTTTAAAAGGTATCCAAAATTTGCTCTCTCTTTTTCATTCATTCTTTTATTTTTAGTGCTATAAAATTTTAATAATAGGCAATAAATGAAACAGTTCCATTGTCTGAAAAATGAAACGAGCTATCTGTGCACCTCCATAATCCATCCCATATGGCTGATCTTGCCATTCCCACTCCACGTAGGATTCAGGACATCATTTCATTGTTTGCTGAGGAAGCCAAACTATTGGAGCCAAGTGCCCTCCTGGCTCTCTTATCCTAGACAAAGCACAAAGAGCATTTTCAACAAAACAACTTCTATTCACCTCAGCTGCCCACATCTGAAAGGAAAGTGCTGGTTTTCCTTCAGCCTAAGGTTTTTTTCTTCCATCACCCTGTTGAGTTTCCTGACTGTTTTCCCTTCTGACTTCCTCCTGGATAAGGAGCTCCTGCAAGCATCCCACTGTCAGATGAACTTTACCCAGTCTCTAAAAATAATCTCCGTGGCATTAAACCTGCACCCTCACTACCCAAACATTTGGCTAGCTGAGTTCCATATGTCAAAAACTGGTTTCTCATTCTCTTGTAGTTCAGGAAAGCAACCAAGTCATAACCTGCCTCATTCATACTTTATGTGGGTATCCTTTCACCACCAGGAAGCTTCTCTTTCAACCTCAGGAACTTCTCTTGTTGCATTTCTACAGGTTCTTTATTTGCTTTTGCAAAAAGTGAAGAAGACCCAAAATTAAGGTAGAGGGAATCTCTACTAAACAGGAACTAAGACGTGGCCTTCAAGCACAGGCTACCTCTGCAATCCAACAAGGCTGAAATTGGTTAGATTGCTGAACACCATTACTTAACATGGTTTGAGTGCTCAAAGACTGCAAAGCATTGTCCAGCTGCTGACCTATTTCCATCCTTCCCTCTGAACCACCTCACTGCTCCTTCTCTCAGCTCAAAGACTGAGGCAGTAAGGTCTGAACAGAGACACTCATGAAAACAACTGAAAGAGATTGAAGAAAGGATCTGGGAAAAGATTGCTCCCCTGTATGGATACAGTTGGTCACATCACAATGGGGTGTCCCCAGAGCTGGAAGGTTTTTAAGCAATCTCTTGCACTGATGGAGGGAGTCCACAGTCATAAGGAAATAAAGGGAGAGGCTGCAAGTTGATAGAAATGAGAGATGTAAAATGGAAGCTAGTTTTAAAAACACATTCACCTCCATATTTTTTGCAGCAGGAGACAACAGTGAAAAAATAATAATAAGTGGAGGGAAAATATCCATCTCCATTTAATATAAGAGCCTCAACATAAAGCAGAAAGGAAATGTCCTAGGAAATAAGTGGCTTAAGAGTTCCTTTTCTTCCACCATGCTCTGCTTTTTCGATGGAGTTCTTTCCTCCATGATTTGCTGGCAAACTCTAACCATGGCTCTGGCTCAGTATCCAATGTCACTGGAATAGGATGTCCTGGAGCTGCCTCAGAATTCTGTTTCTCTTGCTGGTGCCACACCTTTATTTACTTGTTTTTTTTAAGACCTTATACATAAAACCTCTTGAACATATACTACTCACTTGCCTGATTCACAAATGACCCTTCTTCAAATTACCCTATTTCTTTTGCAAAGGAGACCTCCATTTTCAGTGGGACCTTGTCCAGCCACAGTCTCATGCACTGCAGTTGACTGTAGCTGTGGGAAGGACGTGGGAAGTTGCAGACTATCACAATTGTTTTTCGACCAGTGATCCTAATGAGATTACAAATTACACAAGGGAGAGAAAACCCATCCAGCACAAGAGAGCCCTTTTCGCACACAACTTGGACTTTAATGCTTTCCTCCCTCCTATGGGGGATATCCGTGTAAGTGTCCTCTGGGAAGGAGGCAGCTGAGCATTCATGTCCTCCCCTAGCTGACAACAGCAGTGCAACTGCAGCCAGACCCCTGCTCGTGAGGCAGGCGCCTGACTGCTATATATGCTTGCAAATACCTTTGCCTGTTTTTTTCTTCCTAAAGCCTCAGGCTGCTCCCTTTGATGTGTAATACCTTAAAGATTTTAATTCCTCTTTACATCAGCAGAGAGCCTTACTGAGCCCTCCCCACAGCTGCAGCCGTGTAGCAATTTCCTGCCCTTTCTTAAATCAATGAGCTACAAAGATCAGTAATTCCCAACCTTTTCAGGAAACTGTCCAAATTCACTGAGCTAGGACCTTATTAATGCCTTCCATATTAATACAGCCCACCATGTACCTGGAACTGCATCAATCCCTCTCCCAAACCCAGCCCCCAGTGCAGCTGTATCTGTGCACACAGGGAAGATCTCGTACCCGGGACACACACTGCTTTTCCCACACAGGAGAGGAGAGCAGGATAAAAGTCACATATGCCTCAAGGAGAGCTGATGATCACAGCGGGGGTTAAATGAGGGTGGCAACATCTTTATGCATAACTTCAGTAAGATGAGAGCTAGAAGGTCTCTAGGTCAGTTAAATGTCTCCTTTGTGGTCACGGAGGGTGCAGCACTAAAGTGAGTGGTGGAAAACAAAGGGCAGTTGCCCATTCATGAACATTGACCTTACCAAACCTCCTTGGGAAGGAGACAACAGTCCTGGTAAACACACACAACAGGAGCATGCAAGTAAAACTGAATTACAGCGCCCATGGGGACAGCAAATCAGGGCTATGCACACAACTTTTACTTTGGTCTGCACACTCAGAGCTTTGCTTTGTAAGCCCAGGCTCCTTGTAATGTAGTCAGATATGTCTAATTGTATAATTAAGGTTTAAAGCCTTTGTTACACTGATTTAAAGGATACCTACATCATTTAGATCTGCTGCACATTCTGCTGCAGGATTCATGAATGGCAGAAAAAGTTGAAATTTTTTTTGATTTTCTTACTCTTTTTTGATAACCCTGTAATGTCTTTTACTAATACAATGGAGGGATTGATTAAAGCTCCATTTTAACTACTGTGCTCATAAAATATAATTTCTTCTAAATAATACTTAAGGTATTCGACTTAATTTTTTCATTAAAATAATGACAAATTGCTGGAGAAAAATTTAAATTATTTGAATCTAGAACATTTTTGTATTTTTTTATCCTGCACACCTATGAGAAACTCACTTTTTCTTCTAATGTAAAGCAAGCATTTGCACTCCAAGTTTTGGCATCTTCTGTGAAAAATTAAAATTTAAAAATGCCCTTCAGCCAACCCTACATGTAATATAGAATAGTTATTTTGCACAGTGTTAGACTGTGACCTATTTGTCTGTTTTACAATCTGCAATCCCCCTTTTTTCTATCTCTGTTCTTTGTTCTAATAAAAAAAAATAAAATTGCCTTTCTCAACCTTAGACATATGCCCTGTGCACTCATCAGGAAAAGGAGGGAAGAGATCAGTGAGGAAACACAAACAAGCTTCTGTTACCTGTTTCTCCCAGAATCTCTGAAACCTTTGGCAAAGGGGTTTCTGTCAATTTTTAATCTGGTGATCTAAAAGGAGGAAAAACAGAATTAGTTGATATCTTCATTTTTTTTCTTTCAACAAATGAAAATTATAGACAATTACCATTCTTGCCCAAGCCACCTGTACAATGATCCTTCATACTGATTTCCCCAGACCTCCATTAACTTTGCACTTCCATTATCCATGAACAGATAATCTGCTTATCAAAAAACAACACCAGAGACAGAAATCATGGTAGCATCAGGAAAGTTGGCACAGTGCTGGGGCTGAGCAGTTGCTCCTGAAGTAGAAGTACACCAGGTACAAAACCCCAGGAGCTGTAAATTATCAGTGGCCTTGTGGTTTGGGAAGGAGGCACACTGCTCAAGTTTGGCTTCTATCTGAGTTATCTCAGCTTCAACACTTCAGATATCCAGCAGCTGGATGCAACTCATAGACCTTCAAAAAATGCTGAAAAGGCCAAGCAAAGCACAGGCTACAGCCCCCAAAGATGTCAGGTGGCCAGCCAGTCACAAGTACAAGTTGCTGTTGTTCTGGTCAGCATCTGGGTGGCCCTCAAGAGTTTTTTGGTCTGGAATTTTTTTTTCCTCCTCTAAATAAAGAGGTAGCAGCCATACTGAGAGCTTGGGGGGAATCTTCCTTCCTGCTTTATTTTTCAGCATGAATTCCATGTTGGTAAGTGTGGAATATAACACTGGGATTCTGACCTTGCAGCCTGTGGTATTATACTCCCTGTTGGCTATTCCAACCTGGTGTAGTACAAGGGCTTCCCTCTGCCAGCCTCAGCTCGTCCTAGAGATTCTGTCTTTGGAATGAGTGTGAGATCTCCAGATCCTACCAAATTTGAGGTGGTTTTGCTGAAACTGCTCAAAAGGTACTAGTTTAATACAGTCTGATCTGAAGGGGATTTGCAGGTGTTTTGCTTCTGTCAGAACCAAGCCCTTACTCTGGATATTAACCTCAGATCTGGAATGCAGCTCCTATTTTTGCAGAAGCTTAATTTGTGAACTTAATTTCCGCTAGCCTGACTTTGCAGCTGTCCTGGGACTTGTGTGTACAGAGACAGATATGTTCTGTGGAGGATGGAATTACAGCAGAGGGAATCCCTGTGGTGGATTTGCTAACATTTTACAATTGTTTCCAGAGACGCTTCCCCCAGTAAGGCAAAGCTCTGCAGCCACTGGAGGGCATGCAGGCAGATTCAGGGGATTTAAATTTGGTTTTAATGAAAAGGTTTCTCCAGCCCACCAGAATCTACTTACTGGTATTATAAAAATGTGATTGTATCCCAAATTTTTTTAACTATATCCCCAAACATTTAGAATTCAGAGACAGAAATGTCAGTGCTTCTTTACAGTGAGGCAGTTTATGCTGATCCCTGACAGGGATCCCTCCCTTATCATCTCCCTCCCTGTGTAATTATGTCTTATAAGTCTGGTCATTAAGAAAGAATGACAGGCTTATTTCCTGTCATTTCTTCTCCTTTCCCTATCCTCTTTCCTTGTCTGATCTCCAGTTAAGATTTGTGGAGTATCTGCTTTTGGATGAAGGGGGCAGGAATTTTCCCATGCTGCAATGATAGCAAACCCACCAGTGTATTGCAATATTTTTGATCCATTTTGGATCTTATTCAAGTCAGTTCAAGGGGACTAGACTGAGAAAAGTAAATTGGGAGTCATGGGAAGAAAAAGAAACAGTCATGGGAGCACTGTCTGCACCTGTGCTCTCTTACATGTTGCAAAATAAAAAGCTCTATAATATTTCAGTAAACTGTTAGAATTCACAATTGTTAAAATTTGGTTAAATATTGCAATCTGCCTTAAGCTGATTTAGTATGGGTCTGTCTTTCAGTCCATAAATACTAAATGAGTCTAGTTTAAGTGAAGTGTAGACCACTAACAAAGTCAATGTCCCTAGAGAAAGAATCCTGCTGCAGCAGCATCTTTTCCTTATGGTATCTAAAGTCAATACTAAGTCTCATCACTGGGAGCTATGCAAGACATGAATCAAACATAAATTATCATAAAATCACAGAACGGTTTGGGTTAGAAGGGACCATAAAGATCATCACATTCAAACTCATCTGCCATGAGCAGGGACACCTCCTACTAGACCAGGTTGCTCAAAGTCCCATCCAGCCTGGCCTTGAACACTTTCAGGGGTGGGGCGTTCACAGCTTCTCTGGGCAACCTGTGCCAGTGCCTCACCATCGTCACAGTAAAGAATTCCTTCTAATATCTAGTCTAAACGTACTTTCTTCCAGTTTGAACCCATTCCTCTTTATCCTGTCCCTACATGCCCTTGTAAAAACTTTCTCTGTCTTTCTTGTAGGCTCCCTTCTGGTACTAGAAGGCTGCAGTTAGGTCACTCCAAAGCCTTCTCTTCTGATTCTTTCTTACAGTGGGAAGCATCTTGCTTACCCAGTCCGCATCCTGCACTCTATCCTCTGAAGATGTATGAGAAGACTAAGGTAAAAAAGTTGTTAACTACCTCAGCCTTCTCATCAGTTGTTACCAGTTTTCCAGCTTTGTTTATCAGGAGGAGGTACAGCTTCTTCAACCTTCCTTTCCCAGTTAACTTACCTGTAGAAGCCCTTCTTGTTATTCTTTGTATCCCTTACCAGGTCTAGTTCCAGCTTTGCCATGGCCTCCCTCACCCAATCCCTACACAAGCTGGCTGTTTGTGTTTCCACTGCCTGTGCATTTCTTCCTTTCCATCTGGTTTACCCAGCAGGTCCCTACACAGCCATGCTGGTCTCTTGACTTCCTGGTCTGATTTCTAGGTCCTGAGGGCTGCTGGATGTTGGCCTATATGGACGACTTCCTTAAAGATCTTCCAGCTCTGTTCCATGCCTTGTTCCTAAGGGCAGGCTCCCGGGAGAACCTATTGACCACTTCCTTGCAGAGCTGGAAGTTTACTTTCTTAAATTTCAGGTATAACTTAAGTCCTTAGCTGACCCCTATCCCTCAGGACTTTCATGGATGACAATTTAAGTTTACATTAAATACATGCATTCAATACATGCTTATTTTGTCAGCAAATTGCTGAGATTGAGCTTCTTCAAAACTTTTTTCTTCACTGCTAAAAAACCCAACTTCTTTGTCTCTGAGATAACTGATGTGGAGTAGCTGTACTGCCTTAAAATTACAGTGAGGACAGGATGCTCCAGTTTTGTATCATGAGGTAGCAAGGAATTTTGAACACAACACACCTCTTTACAGTTGATCTTAGCTACTTATTTTACAGTAAAAGCTACAGCCATCTTATCTTCAGGGTGGTTTCCTGGCTAGCTACTTCATGTCTACACAATACTCCACAGCAAGCATCTTCTTTTCTAGCATTTAAAGAGTAACTTTTCTATGTTTCTCAGAGAAGTTAGTGTCTCGGTCACAAAGAGCACACTGATATTTTTATGAACACGCAACATGAAGGGAGCATAAAAGATTTACCTGCTGATTTTGGTAGGCTGTCACTGTGGTGAAAACAGTCTCAGGGAAGTTGAAGGTTTTCACTCCATCTCCTGAAGGAACTGGCTTTGTAGGAGAAAGATCACTGCTGAAATCCTTGCGGATGACGTGAACACGAGGCTGATACTTATGCATTGAATGTAAGATTATCTGAAGAGAAAACAAAAGGAAAAGGGTGAAAAAAGATTTTTTTCTTCCCCCAAAAGTATTTTACACAACAAGAAAGCAGGCATGGAGTAAGAGATAATATGGAGAAAATTATCTTTTCTTACAAGCATGTATGAGACAAAGTTTGTGCTTTGAGTAAGGAGAAAGGTGCTTTATGGGGTCAGGCAGTGTTTTGAGGAAAAGCACTGAAAGAGCAAAAAAAAGCTCCATAAATCTGGAAGCAACCACAGACACGTGTGCCCAACAGGACACAAGAGCATCAAAGCAGCAGCAGCACCCTTTCAAGTCTGAGGGGAGCAAGGCTAGGACAGCAGGCACCAGGATTAACTTCTAACTTACATGTCCTTGATCATCAAGCTCGTTGTTGGTCAGCTTGAGCTTGTCAAAACTGACCACCTGCCTCATCCAAGTGTCTCCAGAAGCCAGGGAGTCAGGGTGGATGTAAACCCTCGGGGGCACTGGGGAGTCAGCATTGCCAGCCACCATCCACTTGGAGCTGTGATACACATACCTGAAAGAGGAAGGGTAGGTGGGCTAAGGGAGATTGTTACTCACTCACTGCAGGAACATGTCCAGGGCTCCCCCTTCCCTGCCACCCTCATGCACCCCAAGCTCTCATTTGCAGTCAGGGGAGAATGTGCTTTATTGCAACCTCCTACCTTCTAAATGAAAGCCAGATTACCCCTGAGCCACTTGTTCAGACTTGATTCCTTATTAAAACCACCTTGCAGTTATTTTCCCCGTAAAACTCTGCCACATGTGCCTTCTCAACTCCTTAACCCTCTCTGAGCCAGAGTAAGAGGTTGGAAAATATGGGTAAACAATGTCTTCTCTGAAAATATTAATAAAACTCCTGCAGTTTCTGGAAATCTGCATTTTATCTCATAGCAGACTTTGGAAAACACATGTGGCTTCACCCAGAAAGGGCAATATCCAATGGATACCACTTAAGCAATTGATAAAACAGAATTTCTGGTTTGAAATGTTGCAAAACAGGAAATTCCATATAGTATTACATACATTGTTATTAGAGGAAAAAAATTATTTTTGTGTTCCTGGTCTTTTGTGATATTTTGTGTTCCTGATCTAGCATCCTATATATGCCATGAATTTCTCTACTCCAGCTTTGCCTAGACACTTCTCTGTTTTTTTTCTTGTCCTGCAGCTCCTTCCCTCTGAGACATTTCACAAACAGTTCCACTGACACCTCTGAGTCCTGTCCTATGCTTTCCCTCACTGCATCTCTACTCAGCTCTGCTAAGATTGTTCTCGTTTTTACCTACAAACAGTGACTCATTTCCTGTATCTTCACAATAAATGGGGGAAAAAAA
>VWZU01009714.1:1379663-1440707 GCA_013397095.1 Sterrhoptilus dennistouni | reverse complement strand
AAAAAAAAAAAAAAAAGAGTCATTTCCTTTCCTGCTTGATTGGTCTATGTGGCTGCACAAGCTAACAAGGACAGAAACAAAGGGTAAAAAAATAAATGTGTTTTCAATGTCAGCGTTGTTAGAACCACACTCTTCGAAAGAGGAAAAACGTCCAGCTGAGTATCAAACACTATTTTGCTGCTTCCCAGGAAAAGCATTTTCCTGATAAAACTTTGTACAATTTTGGACAAAAAATGAATTATTTAGCATTTGAAGCAGAGGTTCAATTCTGAATCCTTGAAATTGGTTTGGTCAAGACTATTTGAAGAAAAGACTTGCTCTCACGGGTCTTTTAATAAGAATACATAAATCACATCAGTCTGGAGAGTTTTCTGGGATGCAGAGGATCATGAGTTTTCCAGAGTATTTTTTAACATCAGAAGCCCATTAATATCAGAGAAATCTCTTCTTCCTGTCTTTAGCTCAGCAGTGACTCTATACTGTAGTGACTCTATACTGTAGGTCAGGGACCAATATTCACTGAGGCTGCTGTGCTGGACAGTGAGCACTTTTGAAACAGAAATCCAGTTCAGGCCAGACCTGAGGGGTCTGGCTTAATTCAGCTGCTCCTTGCCCATTCCTTTCTTGCAGAAGAAATTTTAGGGGCTGCAGACCCCCCCATTGATAACTCCAGTTATTTGTTCTCTCAGACAGTCACTGCTAATCGTGTCAATCAGGAAATGCACGACAGAGATCGCCTCAATTAAAAACTGCTTCTTGAGAAGAGAAAGATTTCACTCAAAAATTGCAAGAGACTGTATTAAAACTCTGGGTTTGTGTCTAAAGAGTCTGGTCGAATCAACTATGTTGGTGTAAATCATCAGGGTCTCCTCCAGCACACCTTTGCAGTGGTGTTTAATGGCAGGTGTCTTTCCTAGGCTGTCCTTGACAGTAAGCTCTTACAAGATTCCTACCTCTGCCCCTGAAAAGCTTACCTGTATCTCTTGTTATCCACAGGGACAATGTCCATGGCAATATAATACTGCTGGTGGGGATCCAAGCCTGTGATTTTCACCCTCATGGCTGGAAACATTCTCCTAGGAAAATAAGAGTAGAAATAAGGAAGAAAATGGTGAATAAGGAAACTGAGGAGGCTCCTTGTACCTCTCTCTTTCACCAGAAGCATGCTACTTTACACAGATCAGTCCTTGGCATGACTCCATTGGGCTTGCTGTGGGTAGAAAAGACCGTGCTGGCAGTGGTTTGAATTTTCAATTTTTTCCTACTTAGAAAAAGGGGTTAGAGGATAACAACCTGTAAGTAATGATAAAATAGTCACAGTCAAGCACACTATTCCCAGTTCCTAGGAGACAATTCTGCTATGCTTCACACAAATCATTCTCTCTAAGACATTTCTAGGATGGGCAGTGTGCCTTTTACCGTGTGTTTTTCCCACTGGCCATCCACCTGTAATTCTTCTCTCATATTCCATTAAATGTAGGATCACTTTAGTTCTCTCCTTTTTGAGAATATCACATTTCAGTATAGTTTGACAGTACTGAGTACTGGGGTAATATTTAAAGTAAATACATCATCCTGAAAGATCCTCTCATGTTTATAGTTATTTAAGAAAAAACATCCCTCAAATTAATCTGCTTATTAGGAATGTATTTCACATTCAACAGAAACACTGGCATTATTGTCATGGTTTCCTTAAAATCCTGGTAGATTTTTGTGCAATCTTTTTAATAGGTGTTGTCTTTTCTATGCCATGTGATCTATGTCATATTAAGCATTTTCTCCTGATAGACAAGATATGGAACTCTACACCAACAAGAAAAAATCCCAGCCTTTTTCTTCTTATCTGAGCACAGATTAAGCTCTGATAAACACAGTCACTCTTGTAGAAGTGTTTGTAGCTGGGCAATTATTTCAGAAGAGAACAGATCAGAACAATTTTAACCTTAAAGCACATTAGTGTTAGTGTGGCTATGGCATAATTTGTCCTTCTTAAAAATTTTATGGTGGCCAGTAGACCAATTTCTATTCTACACCTCCCTTGAAGAGCATGCTGAGGGAATTACTTATGCCTCATTATATTTGCAACTAATGTGGTATTTTTACACCTTCATAAAATCTGAGGAGCTGAATGGAATGAGGTGCAGAAGGAATTGAGCAACACTGAAATCAGAGCAGAGCACTAAAAGAAATCTTGCATTGTTCCACTGACTGTTAACTCAGACCTGAGCTCTACCTGAGTGGTTTCTCAGCCTTTACCTGAGAAAAACTTAAGCTGAGGTTCTATAGGATGGTGTTACTCAACTGAATGACTTCTGCCTAGAAAATACAGAGCTTTGGTAGGAGAAAGCCCAAAAGTACTGGATGCTTATAAAATCTTATTCTGTTTTTCTGTTAAGTAGACATATCCTTGTGGGATGGAAGTAGGTGGATGGAGGGAGGATATTAAAGGGCAATTTAAAATCACAATGCCAAAGTAGGGAAGTGTACTAGAAATGTTTCCAGGAGACATCCCTACAAACCATCATGACACTTTCCCTTCTATTTAGTGAGAAGCAGTGAAATGTCAGAGAAGAAGATTTAGTTCTCCTTTCAACATTTCTGTTTCTCACAGTATTGCTAATGAACACAGCCTGGAGGAGGAAGAAAACAGGAAAGGTTGTGTCAACATCTCCAGACATGTCAAACTTTGCACGACCGGGATGTGATCCTGAGAATCTATTTCTTTCTTTCCCAGCCAAGCCACGTATAGCTAGTTGGAGAAGAGGGTGGGAAGGAGGAGGAGGAGGTTGATGCTCAGCCTTTGCCCTATCCACAGCTCATTCATTTCAGGCCACACTGAGAAGATAAGATCTGACCTATTAGCAACTGCATGTGCTTTGGAAAAGGGCATATTTATCGTGGGGGGTGGGGAGAGCACCACCCCACAGCTGCCACAGCAAAGCTAAACCCGAGTTATGAGAGACGTAAAACTGTCAGAAAAATCGTCTGCAGAAACCCTTTAAGGAGAGCAATTTGTGCAACTGATGGTGTGAGTTTGCTAGTAGAATGACTGGGG
Source organism: Sterrhoptilus dennistouni (assembly GCA_013397095.1). Taxonomy (NCBI): domain Eukaryota; kingdom Metazoa; phylum Chordata; class Aves; order Passeriformes; family Zosteropidae; genus Sterrhoptilus; species Sterrhoptilus dennistouni. The sequence goes on along the minus strand of VWZU01009714.1, from coordinate 1,437,652 downwards.
GGAGGGTGGGGAAGGAATAATGGATTAGTCTTCAGTGGCTTGAGGGCATTACCTTGTTTCTGCCACAATGGCTCATTAAATCTGCCAAGCCAAATGGGTACAGGATGTGGCATTTTACAGTCCAGCTCTCTTTAATTAGAGAGAGGTGGCTTGAGAGCAGCTAAAGAAGTAGGTCATGTTTCAGAGGGTTGATGAGAAACCCAGGATTAAATCAGAGTCTCTTTGGGTCCAAGTCTGCACACTGTGTTGGGAAAGTTGAATGTGCTGTGTGTCCTAAGAAGCTCTCTCCAAATCTCCAGCCTCGTGTAAAGTTGCAGTATAGCCTGTGGGGTTGTTTATGAAATACCTTGTAAAAGATTACCACAGACCATTCAACAGGCTTAGAGGCTAATGTCTAAAATTATCAGAGAGAGCTCGGCTGATCCCACTACTTTCTCTAAAGTTTAAGTGTACTTTTAAAGTTTTGTAAATTATTACTGTTTTTCTTTTTCTGTGGGTATGAAAGGAACTTAGGTTTCTTTGCCATAAAGATGTGGCCTGGAAGTATCACAGCAGGTCTCCAGCAGCACTGCTGTGTGGAAAGAGGGAAATGGAAAAGGCAGAGGCTAACAGTGAGACTTAGGGATGTGCCATGTATAATCCTGGTAAAGTCCCTGTTCTCTGCATTTCCTCTTGGCTGGATCTTGGTTGCCCAGAGGCATGAGCCTTATTGAAAACAAGAGGCTCAAAGGTTTGGAAGGAATTCAGGCCATTTGGATATGGCTGTATTAATAAACAGTCAAGAATCTTTCATCTAGAAAGGTATCAGCTTCATAGTCAGCAGCTACAGACACGAAGGTTGTCTGTTTTCATAGGGAACATGTGATGACATCTGATATATTTTAAGAGGAGGTTTTATATCAGCAGCAGTTTGAGATGATCAAGTTATTTTTGTGTTAGCTTTACCACTCAGCAGGAAAACAGTCTTCCTAAACTTAGACTGTGAACTTACACGCAGTACCCTTTTAGGGGAAATAATATGTGATATGAAATAAATTATTACAACTGCTTTAGGACCACTTAGAAGTGTTTTTAAAAGTATTTTAGTAACAACTATGTACCTCAGTTTACTCAATTTCTGTTTTCCTCCCTAATGAGGTTGAAGTTTATGAACATTAAATGTGAAGAAAACTAATGATAGATAAATATCTCTAGAACTTGATTAAAATAGTATTTGCCGGCACAAGAGTGTACTCATATTAAAGAACAATGTTTGAGAACTTTCAACAAAAAAAGTAGTAGTTGGGTTGTGACAGCTAGCAGTATATTTTTTGGTGGTGGTGCTGGTTAATATTTTCTTTTAAAATATAATCTAATTTTACATTGTGAAAACTGGTTAAAGGAGGAGGATCACAGGTATATCACCAAACTGGAATTTTTTCCCCAATAGAATAAAGCTTCAGTTTTTTATCCTTAAGTTAGGAACATAGATAAGAGTAAACTACCATAAGGGTGGCATCTAATAAATGCAAAGCCTAATATGAGGGGATGTGCTCTTCAACTGTAGCAAAAGAAATAGATAGAATAATCATTTCCAAGACATAAAATAATCCAATTGAGAAACTCTGCAAAATAATCTGATTTTGATCTGCAGATTAAGTATGCACAGCGTTTACAATGTGTGTGAGTTAACAGGGCAAAATGAAGTTATCCTTGCTAATTCATATCTCATATTTCTTTGCATTTAAGACTGATGCCAGATGTATATTTCTTTAGAGAAACAAATGTGTAAGGAGTGAAGGAAAGGAAGTCAAGGCATACACTTTCTCTCTGCAGTATGGGATCATGTAGAGATGTGTGTTTGCAGAGGGAAAGCTGAGGGTAGGGCTTGGTAGCAAATAGATCTATTGTTTGTGAAGGAGTGGGAGACCAACAGATCTTCTCTGTTGCTCCCAAAGGGGACATTCTTCTGGAAGCTGGAGCAAGTTTATCTGGCCCACGGGGCCAGGAACTCTAAAAACCAGTTCGGTAGCTGTGGCCTGCCAGCCCTTGCTCTGAGAAGTCCTCTTCATGGCCCCCTTCAGCATCAACAGAGCTTGATTACAAAATCTCTGCTGCTCTTTTTAACTGAGGAGCACTTTGGATCCCACCCTTCTTTCCACTGGAAAGAAAAAATAACACCTGGTAACGCAAACATCCCCAAGTACATCCTACAAACAACTCAGGTTCATGATTTCAGGGAACAAAAACACTGCAGGCAAAGTACCACTTAACCTATCAGGAGGCACAGAGAAGTCAGGAAAAGACAAGGTCACCTGTTTCACTCACTGATGGCTATTTCCAGTCTTACTACCTGATCCTGGCCATCAGCATTTTGGTTTGAGCCATCCTGCAGCACAGATACAATAACTGTGATAAGACAGATGAGATCATTTCCCCCATGGCTGAGATGAGATCCCAGTTCTGTTACAGGTAGAGCCTGTGTTCCCAGAACAATACCTCTTGGATGGGCTGGCATGCATGGCAGCACTCATAAAGCCACCTCCTTAAACAGTAGGCAGCCCTTCCCTTCCAGAGGAGGACTTCAAGCAGGCCCTAGAGTGTATTTCCCCAGGAATAAGTGCACATTTTTTTCCACTTTGGGCAGCACTTCTACACATCAGTTACTGAAGAGTTACCCCTGCAGCTCAGGTGATCATGGACATTAGACAGGGATTGTAAAGACGTGGGAATGGTTTCAAATTCCTCCACTGATGCTGCTAGTGTGATCACTGTTAGTAAAGGAGAGTAGAGAAAAAGAGTTTAAAAATTATTTTAGGACTAGTTGTTCAAATCAGTATGAGCTGGGGCTTAAGATGAACTTATTTTATTTTGTACAGAGTCCAAGGTTGCCTTTCAAACAAAAAGAAGATAAAGGTAAATTGCAGATTTGAATGACTGCAGCTGACAGCCATTTGCATCTTTTACACAAGGAACAAAGAAGTCTTTTTATAAGCATCTGATTAAAATCTAAATAACAACGTTTTGATGGAAAGGAAAAAGGAAGGGTTATAAGAGGATGGGAGTAAGTTAATGGAAATGGACAAAAAAGAGACATCTGTAAATAGAGCATCAAGAAAAGAAAAACAACAAAGCAGAATTAGAAGTGAGTAAGAGTAGGAATCTGAAAGTCAAAAAGTGTAGTGTGCAGGATAACACGGACAGGATATAGCCCCAAAAACACGTCTGAAATGAGAATGAAGGTTAGAAATTAGCATTACACAGCAGGAGCAGAGAGACATTGTGGGGAAGGCAGGAACCAGGAAGTGCTTTAAAAATCATAGAAAATTAAGGAGCAGCTGTAGTTATAGGCCACTGAGTCTGTAATTATAATGGCTTTCAAAACAAGAGGGCCTTATGGGACTCAAGATTTCCAAAGAGAAAGCAACAAGAGCAAAATCTTCTGTGGGGAAGGAAGAAGATGCAAGTTACACTGTGTGTCTCAAAGAATTTGAATAAATAGTAAGAAATCTTCAGGTAATAACCAGTTCAGTATTCATGCCAGAAATAATAAAATCTAATCTCTGGAATGCATCATATATCATGCATCCCATATGGAGAAATAGACCCAGCTAGACTCAGCTCTCACCCATTACAGACACATCTTATCTGAGAGAAAACTGTTTAACTTGTTGAACTGTTTAACCATTTAATTTGCAAATTCTATCGCACCTATTCCCGAAAGAAACTGCCCATCTCTTCATTATGCTCTGCAATGATTAACCTACAAATCTAGTCAACAGAAAATAAAAGAACAGTAGCCCTACAATATTGTTCACATCACTTCTGGACAAGAACTTCATCAAGCAGAAAAAAACACATCTATTTAGTAGTTACATAGATTTTCTGTGGGCAGTAATGTGACAGTTGGCCATTAGTACTCTAATAATTACAAGCATTTCAAGGAGAAGAAATATTATTTCTGATTATAACCAAGATATGATTTGTCCAGGAAGTTATGACTCTATTGTCATGCATGGTCTTCTATAAGTGAAAGAATTATCCACACTGGAGCTTGTAAGGTGTCAGAAAGTCAGCTATTTTATTCAGACATGTGTGAGCTGCCAAGATCCTCTTCATACCACTAAGTTCCAGCCATTTTCCTTTGAACTCGTGGGCATAGAGATATTCATGCTGCTTTTAGGTCTATCTACACCATATGTCATCAGAGAATTAATTATAGTTAATCTAACAGGTAATAATGTATTATTTTAGGTTTCTGAAATAGCATGGTCCAGGCACCAGGACAACAAATCCAGAAAGAAGGAAGTTGGTTCTGCGAGTGCCATATTTAATGATGCTGGACAGATCACTTAATCTGTTTAGATCTCAATGTCACCACCTATGAAAAGAGGATAATAATGATTTTCTCTGTGTCTGCTTTAACATCTCCAGAGAAGAGGTGTTGCACAATAGCAAGTGATATCATTCCTGTTACTTTGCCTCTTCCATTTGAGGCAGAAGTTCAAAACCAGCAGCCCACTCTGTACTGACGAAAAAATGCTTCCTTTGCCACTGAAATCTAAAACTGGGAGCTACTCTGTCTCTGATAATCTTTTTCAGGAATCATCTGGGTTATTTGTCCAGTGTAACTTTCCTTGAATTATCTGGACTTTCTGGGGTTAGAGAGCGATAGCACTCACTTCACAAGAATGTAAAACAACAAGTTGAGCTGTTCTGGCAAATTTTGGGAGCACAGGTATGAAACAGCGCAGTAAACAATAAAGCACCGTCGGTTTCCCCCAAAACTCGGGTAAAATTTCCCTGCTGCATCTCTGCGGCACAGTCGGGACAGCTCCCGGGTCGCTCCCGGGGTTTGCTCGCCTTGGCGGGCTCTGTCCGTGGTGCTGACGCCTCCTTCTCCGCGTCAATTGGAATTAAAACTCAGTTAGGCGGAGGTAAGAATCGGCCTGCAAACGCAAACGTGCCTAAAAATCCTAGTTTGGGACGTCTAGAAATGTACAACTACCTCTAGGTCGTGTTTTGGCAAACAGACTCAGCCATTTTTAAATGGTTGTCAGGAGTGAAGATCTTCCCCTTGGCTAATCTGTCATGGTGAGTTTTCCTTTTAAAAAAATCTGGCTAATTAATGTCTCTTTCTAACCTCAGCTACTGTGGTATCACTGCAGTAGCAAAGGAAAACATTAGGCTTGCACAGTTTTTATACTGGAAGTCATTAACTGCATCTGTTTAGAGCTGGAGGAAGATGTTCATTTGGTGCAAAGGTGAGTTTGAATTTCACTACATTTGAGATTAAACCAATAAGCTCATGAAGTGCTATGGAAACTTGAAAGGAAACTCAAATGGCTCTCCCCCAAATTCATAGCTCATCTTAAATTCTATACAGCCAACAGTACAATGATTGTTTCCTGATTTATTTGCTCAAAGGAACAACTATCCTCAATGGTTTCCTGCAGCTGGCAGTTCTCCTTTGGAGCCACTTATTCAAACAGTCATACGAAACAACTTTACTTGTCTTAAGAAAGATAGTAGGAGATACAGCTGAGAAACTCAGACAGCCGTTTAATTTTTCATGCATATTTATCCCTTTGGGTTATCAAGAAGGAAAAAAATTGTTTCTTTATTAAAAAAACCAATGAAATAAAAATTGGTTTGTTTGGTCATGATTTCTTTTTTAACTGGACAGAAAGCCAGAGATGTCTTACCTGCCTGCTTTTGTGATGATCATCTCTGTCCCAATGTCATGAAATCTTTTCCAGAGGTCCGCACACTGCAGCTCTACCTGGATCTCTTCCATGGATGAAGGTGGAGGAGGCTGAGGGCCTGAGCCACCAGATGTAAGGTCAGAATGGGACCCAAATGAGCAGGATGTCCTTTCTGCCAGCACCTCTGTGTCAGATCCAGTGCTCTGTTCTGAGTCTGCAAAGGAAAGAAGCCAGGTAAGACCCTTCAGTTCTACCTGCTGTGAGGGGTAAGAGGAGGGAAGAGGAGGAAAGTCAACACAGGAGGTGCTAAAGAATTGTACAGTGGCATTTTGAATGGCATATATTTTTATGAGGTTTTGTGATCTAGAGCCTGATTTGAGGCTTTGAGTTTCCAACATGATATCTGGCTTCTTTTGTAAAATTTTAGAAACTGCTGAAAAAAAGACCCTCGACATAAAATATAAATAGTAGCAAGCAATGGCAGGAGTACAAAATATAGATGAAAAACAGAAAACAAAAATAATTAATTCAAGCTGTTGTTTCAAGCTAAGATAAGATGGGCTTACTGGAAAACTATATTCCATTGAATTGAATATTCTCCTGCAGTATTAATAAAGAGTTGGTTATTTTTAAACAACACAGTTTTTTATTTCCTTTAATATCTTTGTCATCAAAAACAACAAACTTTTTTTATTTTGCTATTTGGCAGCACTATTCTGAAAATGTGTTTTATTTGATCCTATAAAACTTTCCTTGAATAATCATATTTCCTGGAAAGATAACCATGAAGCTTTTGGTGAGGAAAGTGCTCTAGGCTACTAAAGGACAAAAAAAAGTTGATAGTAAACATATGGACTATGCTACCAAGGAAACAACTGAAGCAAACTGCAGAAAAGATCTCATGATACAATCACCTGTATGGGGAAGAAGGAGGTTTGCTCAAAAACAAACAAACAAACAAAAAAGTGAGGTTCGACTGGTTTAAAAGTCCAGGCTGGCGCGTTGAGTCAGGTGGTAATTTCTTTGGAAAAATATTTATGTATTTTTTAGGTAGATATGCTGTATATATTCAGTCCTCATTTTCATACAGAGGGCTAAGAAATTTTGCAAATAGCAGTGTTGCACACTCAAACTGCATCAAGATAATTCACAATACATTCTGCAAAGCAATAAGCTTATATTTCAAACCTTATTTTTAATAAATGTGCATGGGTATTTTATAGATTATTAGGAAAATAATAAAATTACATTAAACACCCCATCAAATGGCTCAGGAAGAGCTCTGTGGATTTCAAAGAACACAGAGAAACATTATTTTAGAGTGTCCTCATTGGTCACACCAGTAAAAGCATCCCAGTTAATGAACAAAACAGCTATTTGCATGTGTTCTCTGCACTTGAAGAAAGAAAGAGGTAACTCTGTCTGCAAAGGAAACCTAAGGAGACAAAAAGTAACAATCTGTGCTAAAAATGTGATTAAATCATGGCATGTAGAATTCCTTCCACACCAAAAAACTCCCAAAAACTCTTTAACAACCCTGAGATCGTGGAGGCTGAATCTGAGGTTTACAGCTTGCACATCAGTGCAGAGGGCTATGGATAAGAAGGAGGCAGTGAAGATACCACCCACAGAACCACCTTCCTCACTTCCTGCCACATGGAAACATTTCTGGAAAATCCATTTTGCTGTGGTATGGACATAAACTGTTTGACTGATGGTTTATGAGAAACTTCCAGTCCCAAGTGTCATCAGGAAGCATTTCTCTTTTACAAGAGCACTAGGTGATGTCACTGAACAGTGCACATTTTGCTTGAGGGGTGTTTTCAGTAAGCTTTGTCAGTTATTTAGACAATCTGCCAGTACAATGTAGAAATTCTGCAGTACACGACAAAGGTTCAGTACTTATTGCTCCCAATCCATTTTGAAAATGGAGTTTTTTATGTCTCACATGGATTCCCAAGTTAGGCTGAAGCAATAATAGGTCCATCCCTCTAAAGAAGTGGCACAAACTTATGCACAGAGGATTGTTACATGGAGACCAGTCCTACATCCAAAATTTATATCCAACACTCAAGGTGATCCAAGATAATATGGGATAATCTTCTGGGGTTCTGTGGCCACAGGACACTTAATCAATCTGAGAGTGCAGAGAGGCTTAGACATTTGCTCCCTGCTTCACTACCCCAGTGACACAGGAGCAAATCTTCCTCCTCTAGCTCAAATTATTCTACCTCAAAACACTGGAGAAGTAAGCATGAAGTAGGGGTCACTATGCTTAGGTCTTCCTAGGAATGGTTAATCAATTTTTCTTTCAACAAAAAGAGAGAGGATACTTCACAAATCACAGAAAGATCTGTTTGTGTACCTGCTCATGTCCTAAACCATTAACCAGGTGTCTTACATCTTCTCTGGGACCACAGAATCGCAGAATCAATCAGGCTGGAAAAGACTTCTGAGATCATCAAGTCCAATTGATCACTGAACACCACCATAAGATATGGTGGCAACCAGACCATGGCACTAAGTGCCACATCCAGCCTTTCCTTAAACAGAGACAGTGACTCCATCACCTCCCTGGACAGCCCATTCCAATGTCTAATCACCTTTTCTGTGAAAAAAATCTTCCTAATGCTGAACTTAAACTACACTGGAAGTCTGAAGGGAAAAGTGGAGCCCCACTTCTGAAATGAGGTGCTAAACTGTAGGTCTGAATCTAAAGAGATGGGTTTAGACCACATCATCTGTGCTTGGTTCAGGCACTCAGAAACTGTCCTCTGAGGCAGTATGGTAAATGGCCAACAGATGGCACTTGGCTAGGTGCTGTCCCCACATCATTCGAGCACTTCCTGGACAGCCTTCCAAACTGGGCATGTGACTGGAGCTTTGGGAATCCCTGAGAATTAACTGGAATGACATGCTGCAAAAAAATTAAGTATTCAGAGGCTTAAGTCTCCTCTCACTGATCTATACTGATATCATCCCACTGACTTTACAGACTTCTGGAGGGGCCTTTCTTTAATTATGGAAGTCAAAGGAGAGCCATAACCTTGAATATAATTTTCCATGCTGGCACAAATCAAAAATTGCAAAAGGAGTTCACTAATTACTGATCAGCCAGTATCTACCCGAACATGTGGTATCACACAAAGGAGAATAGAACTCTTTTTTTTCCCCAAGGATACTACTTTGTGCCCTGAGTTATGAACTGTTACTACCCCCAAGTTAGTGCACAGAACAGTAAATACCTTGCCTTCTTCTAGTTTTGGAAATGGAGAGTCACTAGTGTTGTTTCTCTTAGTTCAGACTCAATAGGAACTGATACATATTTTGTGTTTTCTTCAGCCTTTCCTGAGCTAAGCTCTCCTGAATGTTGCCATCAATGGAGACACTTAGTCCAGACCCAGAAAATTCAGGAGAGGTTAAGTGCAGCTGACATACAAAATTCAACCCTACTAATAGCCAGGTCTATAAGACTCTGACTTTTAACTAGAGTTCTCTCCATGTGCTAGGATTTTGAATTAATCAAGAGACAGGTGTGAACATCTGTAAGTGAGCAATCTATAGAGGGATGCAGAGTGAACCAGTCTTCATTCATAGTAATTAATTGTGCCAGCTGGCAGCTAGCACAGTTCAAGCCCCTCTGTGCACATACTTGCTGAAATGAAACAACCAGGAAGAAGATCTGAATATACTTTTGGTGTTCAAACTGGGAACTTGATTTCTTCACACACCAGCTTCAGTGGGGTGCAACTTTGCTAAACTCAAAGAAATTACTTTTACTTTCCATTGGTGTGAGTAGGGGGAAAACAGGCAATAGCTCCTGAAGCACCAACATGATTTGTAAAACTGTGAGCACCCAGAGATGCAGACTGGGGCTGGTACTATGTCTTGTGTATGACTCAAGGACAAACAGGGATTTCTGAGGAAGATAAGCTACCTCTAGTTTCTTCTAGCTCCAAAGTGACAAGATAAGATCATTTCTCTCTCCTTTAAGAGGTGCCTTATAAAAAAGTCCACATTCTGAACTCAGGGTCCAGTCAGAAGGAAATGCAGATCTCCTAGGACATGGCTTCCTTTCAGATACTTTCTCAGAATCCTGCCCCAGGAATGCTGACTGTCTTGCACTATGTTAGGCTGCAATCCTACTGTGTCTGGATGTAGCACTTAGAAATATGGTTCAGGGGTGATTATGGTGGTGCTAGTTTGACTGTTGTAGATGATTTTGAACATCTTCAAGCCTGATGAATCTGTAATTTGTGCCATTTTAGGCAAAAGTTAAACAAGCAGCAATTAAAGTAGTTTTATGATTTTCTCTTGCTAGGTTACAGTCCTTGAGAAATAATACTTCACTACCAGCTCATCCATCACTGACCACTAACAAAAGTGGGAGTAGATGCAACTGAGATTTCTAAACAGTATTTCACGGGAGTTTTAGTTGGGACTGTCTCAGGCCAAAATGTTCCTTAATAATTTTACAAACACTCATGAACTTGCACTTTCTGATCTTAACTGCTTTTCTTTACAAGGTCATTCCTCTCACCTGTCTGCTTGAAGCAGGGCCCTTCCTGCTGCACCATAGCTATGGAGGTGAACACCTCCAAAGCTACTGCTGACTGCACAGTTAGTATCAATTTGCCTCCTTTGTTTCCCCATTCTTTCAAACCTCTTCTAAACCTATCCATTTCCACTCTTGCTCATTCTTTATGTTTTTTTTTCTGATGTTTCCACCAATTATTTCTGCTGTTCCATGAAGTGATGTGTAGCCAGAAGAAAAGACAAACATTTTGGTCTTTGTGGAGACAGACATGGTGACCACAGGGAAATGCCAATGCTTAACTCTTCCAGACTAAGGGGTTTTTCCCTACAGATAATACAGAGGAAATACTAAAGCACTGTCCTTTGTTATAGGCAACTTGCTGGACAAACAGACTGACCAAGTGTTTTTGACCAGGGACCTGGACTGATCTGTACAAGTCAGACAGGCTATTGCAAGAACTGCATTTCAAGGAAGTTGAAACTATCTAATGGGAAAATACTGTAAAATTCATGGAAAAGGCCCCTGGGTTCAATATGCAAAAAAACTCTTTAAGGCCTGAAGCACAAATCTCTTTTACCATCACTGTGCAGAAAGACAGTTCCTTTTTCTACTGCCCTGTTGGATGGCTTCCAACTATCTCTTCTTATCACACTGGCCACACATCCAGCTACTTACTGCAGGTTAACAGAATTGGAGAAGAGGCAATTTCTCAGCCCTTTTAGCAACCTTTGAGTCTAATCAGACCAGAGGGTCACTTTCAAAGCTTCCAGGGATACCTTTGGCCATTTCTGAGCTTGTAGAAGAAAATTAAAATAGTTCAGATTTTTTCTTTCTTAATCCCTTTCACATTTCTACTATCTCTGTATCACCCTGAAGATCCTCAATTTATAATTTTTCTGCTCCACAAATCCCTGGGCTTCTTGTTGGCAGATAGGAAGGAAGACACCATTCTGACAAGCATGGTGACTCTGAGGTCAGCATTTGCACTGGGTGCCCCAAGATGACAGACAATAACCCCAACCATTTTCCAGCACCAGTGTCCTGGGATTAGAGCTGTCCCACACAAATCAGCAAGGTGCTACTGCCTGACTTCTTTCTGTGACTCAACTGGCTGGTATTCCTCATGTAAATTTCCTGGGTTTTCATCAATTTGGTACAAGAGGTAAACTGGTATGTGAGATATTAAACAACTATTTTCTATGCACATTCATAGATGAATCTTCAGTCAAATTTTTGCTGCAGCTGGAACACAGCAGGGATACTGCTCCCCTTCCTTAATCAATAAAAGACATAGAGCTTGGTTTAGTCCTCGGCCATATCATGCAGCTCATGCACTCAACAAATATTTTACCTCAAACTATCAAAAATGAAACTATAGGAGTGGGAACAATGACAAAAGACTTACATACATAAAACATCACCTGGTCATAGGAGCCCAACAGATTTATTCTCTTTCTCTTGTGACTTTTTCTTCTTTTTTTTTTCCCCTTTTTTAAAAAAAGGTTTTTTTCCCATATGCGTAGATATCTAATGTAGATCCTGTCAGATTCCATTAGCATAAAGATTTCTCTTGGGTGGAATGTGGCAGCTGTTACAAGCTGTTAAGGGTTTGGTTTTTTACTGTTTATTTTTGTTTGCGGGGTTTGTGAATATTTAGTGCAACAGGTGGTCTTTCCCTCTGCCCTGCAGTTGATTTGCTGGCCATTAGGACCTGCAGACAACAAAGAAGGTATAAAATCTGCGACATGCATGGACAAAGAACATTTGGGGTACTTTAGTTTTTGGGGTTTTATTTTTTTCCTATGAACTCAGCTGAAATTAGCAGAGTGGACACCTTGCTTTTGCAGTTGGTTGCAGACAGATCTCATAGTTCTTTTCAGCCTTATGATTTTCAAACTGGCTACTGCCACCCCACAAAATCAGCAGCCTAACAACCATGCATAAAGCAGTGTGACATTACTGGAATTTAGAAACAAGATGTTGCAACCCCATAAAAGTGAAAGAACAGAAACTCACCAAGTCCAAACAGTTTGCAAGAGTGGAAATTTATCTGTCTGTGATGTGGCAGCTGCTGGTGCAACTACTTCAGGTACACAAATGTTTTCCCTGCTAACAAATCAGGGAGAAGCTAAACCAAAGACCTCAGTAACTTCAAAAACACCCAAGAAGTCTGGCTGTGGCAAAGGCAGCAGGAGCAGCAGAGGTAAGGCAGTCTGGAGTTCAACAGAGCCATTCAAATTAGCATGGTGTGTTTTGCACAGCTGATCCGGCAATTGCTCTTGCTGTAGGCAAAGGTTTCTAAACACTTGGTGATTGTAACCATATGGACATACTGCACACAACAAATAACACAAAGATAGTTCTGCAGGTGTTCTTATAGATTATCTTATCCCCCTGAACTTTTCCATTCACTCACAGGCCCTATTACATTAATCATCCCTTCTTCCAGCATTAGCCCATTATTGGCTACATGCAGCTAGAATTTATAATCTGTTTATGATTGATAATAGAGTCATAGAATGCTTTTTTGTTCAAAGGAACCTTTTAAAGTTCATCTAGTGTATCCCTCAGTAATACTTATTATTATTCCATTCATGACTGCAACTTGCAACCAACACCAGGATTTACTGATCTGGAGACAGTATCAACCTGTCCAAACCAAGAACTTCATCTACTCTCATGCTGCATTGCAATCTCAGGCAGCCAAAAGAAGCATTCAAGTAATTCATTTCTAGCCTAAGATCATGAAACCAAGGGAGGACAAAATAGCATTCATATCAGCAAGACTCAAAAAGACAAAACTGGAAGATGTGGAGATGGAGAAATGTGGCACAGACACATGGAATTACCTGATGCCACCACTAGTGGTACCAATAGAGACAAGCTGATTCTGAAGTGAAGAATCCTGCTGGCACTTTAACCTCAAAATCTTCTTCATCCTCCTGATATATAGTGCTATAAGGTGTTTTTGTAGGATGACTTGAGCCAACAAAACATGCAAGACCCACTCAAAAAATGCTGCAGTTACCAAAGCTGAGTTTAAGGCCAGTACAGTTATCACACATCTATATCCCCATGGCAAACACAACTAGTAGGAGAATACAAAAACAAACAGAAAGACACAAAAACCCCACGGTGGCTTTGGCTCTAAACGCAAGTCTTGCATCAGTCTGAATGTGCACTGCCAAGTGCTGACTGCCTCTGCCTTGTCTTATTCCATGTAAGACTGAACAAAGACACAAGACTCAGCAAAGAAAAAATCACCCTGATTCAGGGGTATGCTCCAGCTGCTCTGCTCCACTCCAGCAATGCAAAACAGCTGTAAACCTGGTTTAACCAGAAAGTTAAATTGGGTTTATGACTTCTCAGTATTGGCAAAGAAGTACAAAGCAGCTGGAGTTTACTAGTATACTCAGCCCTGGGGGTTTTCCCTTAAAAGTTAACTTTTGCTCCAGCCAGAAGAAAGAATATCAGCCACAGTTAAACTTTAAAGTGGGTTTTTATCTCACAATCTATTGTAATTTTTCAAAGAATGCTGAGAAAAAGAAAACACTATGCCAATATTCAGTTTAGGACCAGACATCCAAGACACCAGCTCCAGTTTTGAACTGCATCAGCTGAAGATGGAGATGCTGACTGCTGGCCTCTGAACTCATCCTTGGCAAGTACAAATTCTCATTACAGAAGTGTAAGATAGGTGACCAAAATTTTTCTGAGTAGTATCACAGTGTAGGATTTCTTTGTAGACTTCATACTAAATCCCATTGTATTCTTTGAATAAAACTGCCTGCAATTCATCAATCCATACTTTAGACTATCTACCACAACAAAAAATATCTCATCAAATAGATGTCAACCAGAAACCTGTTCTATAAACTCTCCCATCTGCAGATGGTGGTATCTTGTTTGTTTAAAAGAATTTTAGAGGCATAATTTTTCCCAGCAGAGGCTTCTGGCAATCATATTTCAGGAGAACAAAATCCTCTGAAGCAGAAAAAATTGGACTCGGAGTTTGATGTTGTATTATTGTCTTCTGGAAAGCAAGAATAACTTGGGCCTTCAGTATGTCAGACTGGCTTTGAGGAAAACACAATTTGAAATTTCAGTATAGAAGAAACTAAGAGATTCCTAAAATTCCCTGAGGAGACCCTCTGCAGCTGTCATTCAGATTGGACTTAGGACAAGGAATCACCAGTACAGCCTCACAAAAAGACTGCTGAGTAGTGAATATTTATAAAGATCATATTTAAAATATTACAGGGCTTTAAAAAAGCATGCAGAAAAGTAAGATTCAGTTAAATCAGAAGAAAAAATAAAACAGTATAATATTGAAGAAAATACAGAAGAATGCAGAGAATGGCAACCTTTAAAAACATGAGAGGTACAAGGGAGAAAAGTGGGATGTTATTAAAAGGAGAGGGAGGTGAAATTGATGACAACTTTAATCTGGCCAAGATCCTGAACTGTGCAGACTACAAAGAATTTGTCTGGCCAATGTCCAAGAGTTTGTGTAAAATTAAAGAGTGGAAATGCACTTGAAAGTTAGAGCAAGCTAAAAAAAATAAGAGACCAGGCATTAGATACATTATGTGCTGTAGCCTGTAAACATAGAGTCATTATTCTTATAAATAAAACCATACAACAAATATTTAGAGACCAACTAAAACCAAAATGTTGGCTCTAAATAACCACAAATTGTGCAGGAGTTTGAAACTAGATCCCAGCTCTGTGGTGGAAAGGGGCACCAACTCTAGGACAGTCTGTTTCTGGATTCTGCGGCTTGGACTACTCTCTGCCAGACAGGAAAAGAAAAATTCTTCATAATAAAAGGAAAACATGACACAAGATTAAGGCTGCAGAGGTATCCGTTCTCCTTGAGACCAATGTGAAGTTGCTGGGAAATTTAAAATGTCTGTGAAGTCCAGAAAATATTAACATTTTTTGTAGGCATAAACACAACTCAAACAGAAGAAGTTTAACATTTTAAATATTTGAAAGCCGATATTTGGTGGCCTACAAACCATGCGGAAAGAGACATTATATATGTTTCCCTATACCACAGTGGTTATCATGACAGTAGTATCAGGAAGCCAGATGGTATCTTAATAACAAGAAAGGTCCTGTATTTCCCTTAGTCCTTTTGAACTCTTAGCACTGCTGTCACACAGCAGTGACTCCCACCATGTAACTGCATACACAAGAAGAGAAAGAGTACTTTTTATTTGCCTTTATAGTATGACTGTCCATTTTCTGCAGTGCTGTAACAAGATACATGCTACTCTATGTATTTCCTTTCTAAATTTCAAAAGGAAATCTTGACTATTTCAAAAGGAAATCATTAGGAAATTTCTATGGGAATGGTTTCACAAGAAAAACGCAGCTCCATTATGCTGAAGTTTCAAGTTTGAGTTGTTCGTTTCATTCACAATCTCCAATTTTCTTTAGGGAAAACAGTAATTATCAGGCTAGTCCTGTTGAACTGATGTTTGGGTTTGTAATAGTTCAACAAATCATTAAAGTGCATTTTTTTCATCTACATGCTACATTAGCCAAGCTGTCTTTCAGACCTCCCACATCCCTTTCTGAGCCAGACTGTGGAAGACTATCTGCCCTTGTACAATTTAGATTGCCCTCTATCTAAACTTCTTGACTGTAATCCAAATCCTTTCAGATTTCATTCATGAAAAAGCTTCTCCTTGACTCTAAACACTCCAATTTCTCGCTTGCTCAATCTGTCCTATTTTTATTGCATACATGGGTGCACACACACACACAAAAAGACACATAAATGTATGTATGAGACTGAGTTCCTAAAAATGTATTTGGGGTTCAAATCAGTGATCTGCCAGTGGCTCACACAGCAGAAATTACAATATTTTCAATGGTACTGTCTATTGGGAAGCTTCTTGCAATCTAATGCTCTGTTTGCTGTTTTGATCACCTCTGCAGAGTTACCAGATGTTTTTCCTAAGCAATGATTCTGGGGAATTTTCACAAATTATAAACACATTCTTCTTTTTATTTCCTTCACATACAACTGACTTGCATCCAAACCAGCCAATATTCCAACTCTGACTGTGTAGCCACACAGGTAGGATTGAGAGAAAAGATTCTCCAGGAGAGCCTGAGCACAGTTCTGGTTTTATTAACTTCTAGCATTTCAAGACCAAGCTAGGAAGAAAACAAATTATTTTTAAAAGTAACAACATAGGGGATGGAGTTGGTATGAGTTCATGGGGGACAGAACCACAAGTGACTGAATAGGTCACAGGGCTGTATTACAACAGTATGGTACATGGACCTGGAAAAGATGTGTTAAGAACTTCAATCAAGCCTGTGCTATGAAAAGCAACTGTGTCATATAAACACAACTTAATTTGAAATCTGAAATATCACATACACATGCCAAGGCATAAATTGAATTTCCCCTCAGAATTTTTCTAAAATCCCACAGCTCCCATGTACTTCCACGGAGGAAAAGCAGCACAAAACTGGTGACTTAGCCTGAGGGATCAGCCTCAGTGAATGCATTCTCTCCTCTTCCCTTAACATTCCTGCTTTTTAGATGTGTATCTGTGGCTTGGCTTTTTCTCTTTTCTTTTAGCAACTGTCTTCAGCTGTAGCTTCCCAAGTCACATCCTGACACACTCTGCCAACCGCAATCCCACGAGCCCAAGTCCCCACATGCCATCAGACACGCTGGTTCCAGGAAGCGCACGCTGCTGGACTTTGTTCCTTCCACTGAGCCACCCTGATTTACGCCTGCTGAAGCCCTGGTCCCAAGTGTCATAACACCTACACTGCACAGTTGTCCCACATGTGTATATATCCTATTATCCAAACAACAGATGCACCAGCATGAATTCACACACATACTCTAACATCTGGTGATCACAAGCTCACTGTAAAAACTCCATGGACTTCATTCATCTTTGCGGAACTCACAAACACTTCATCTGTACAACTGAAGAGGTGCATAACCTTTTTCACTTCACTGAAAGAAGTATGGGGTTTTAACGTGGCATTTACAGGCACACACAGGGAAATACAACCAATCACTTACACTTACTCTAAAAGCACTTAGTTAGTTCTTCTGAAAACAGGGTATGAATGGCTCTGACATAAACACTTCACAAGTGTTGCAACAACTTTATATATATACACCTTTCTATTTCTTAGTCATACCTGTGCCTGTGCCTACATGCCTTACCTACTGTGAGACTCACTTTTCCACTTTCTGGTTAGAAGCTGTGCCACAATAAAACCGATAAAAGGAAATGGAGAATCATATCCAGATAGCTATTAAATTAAAAACATCCTGCTGCTTAAGAATAAAATTGATGATTGCCTAATTCAGCATTTCTGAATGCTGGAAATTGCCAGTCTGTTTTCCTTTGTTTCTCTCATCCACATTTAATATAAAAGATATATGCAAGGAGAATGTTGGCAAAACATTCTGATAGTTTGGTATTTTATGAAAAATAATTCAGAAAGCTCCTGCCTGCCTGCCTCTCAGTTCAACAAACTAGAAACAATAGGATGCCCCACTGTGATGTCCTCTGGGAAGTGCACAGTCTGGAAGCACTGAAGTCACAAGGGTCTCAGGTTTGCCTGATTCCCCCACCAGTGATGTCAAAGCATCAGTGGTGACCTCAGAAAGTAGTTGGTTTCTGTGATCTCAGATAGCACCCTTTAGGGATGTCAAAAACAGGGCTAGTAATTTTCTGTCTAAGAATACCCATACATTTTCAACCATGCAGAACTAAACTATTTCATAACCCATTCTTTTAAAACCTTTAAAAACATGTACTACACTTGGAAAATTATATGCATATTTTGAGCTTGCTGAGGGTTCTTTCCAACCATCTTTTCTCTAAGAAGTTGGCCTTTTGGCAGCAGAAAGAATGGGTTGCTATATCTTACTGCAGAAGAGAAGAAGAAATATGAAGCATTCAAATTAATTACTTCATTTAGAAAACAAGGGTGAACATTTTCATGTGGAAATGAAATCTACAAAATTCTCAAAATTTTCCATCTCCACTACAATTAAAAATGAAAATATTCCATATATATTTGAAGTAAAAAATAAGAATTTACATCACCATTAACTTCTACTTTAGCCTTCATGATATGAATTTAAAATAACTTCAACAGATATACAGATAGCACATTGAATTTGCAGTCTCCTCATCTCTCCCAAAAAGCCACTCTGCCATCCAGCTTTAGAGCTTGCACACTGAGACACTCCTCTCTCACTTAGGGGTTTCTATCACAAACAACTGTGGCACAGAGAAAGCTGAAGGTGTGCTACTGCAGAAAATGCAGAGAATGGAAAGTCAAAATCACTCAAACTAAAGCCCAGAGATGGAAAGACTCCCGTGGACACCAACACACAAAGAATTCAGTGCCTGTCAGTCCTACCAGTACGTGTTACCATTCAGCATATTCCCCACAAAAGGTCTTAATGAAAAAGTGGGTGACTTTTCTGACATACAGATAATTGTTCACATCCTTCCCAGACGCTGCTGCAGATTTATCTTACTGCTCAGTTCAAGAAGAACACAGAGGAAAAGCAGAGTTTAATTTGTCACTGGGCTTTCTTTGGGAGTGGGGCATAATTGCACAACAGCCAGATAGCACACTCCTTATTGGGTTTCTATACAAATTATTTCATCACTTAATTTATTATCTCTGGTACTCTTGTGCATCCTCCCATGCCCTCCTTATTGCTGAAATGCTGCCATCTGTGGCTCAAAGCTTCCTTTCAGCCCTTCCCATACTAGAGCCTGAAGTGGTTAGAGAGAAGCACTGAGCTAGTAAGGGATCCACCAGTTCTCATGGAAAAAGAGGAGAAGAAAAAGATTTTCTCAGAAGAACGTATTTTTTCCCCTCTCTCCACCTTTCCTTCAACCATACTTCTGTCACCTTCTTCTTGTGTGGTAAAATTTGATGTGAAAAGCAGCCCGGACTTGTCTCTGATGCTGCTGAGTTTGACCATGTGGCTGCGGGAGGAGGCAGCAATTTCCTCTTCCAGTACAGTTTGGAAGCCCCCCAGGGATGCTTCAAAGTGAAACTCTGACCCATCCCTCCCAGCCTGGAGCCCAGCAGGGTCTGAGATGCAGCTGGGCTGCTCTTCAGTGAAATGTGCCAGGGAAGGCGGAGAGGGAGAGGGAGGGAAAGGACAAGGCTAAAACAGAAGTACAACAAATGTACAGGGTAGGGAAAGAGAAGGAAGAGGTTGGGGATCAGGACAATTTATTGGGTGGAATTGACTTTTTGGCACCAAATGCTGTAAAGAAAGGACGGTCCAGGAGGCATTGCAACCTTTTCACAAAACTCCCCAGCAGAAGGAATGACAGTGAGCCAGGCTAATGTTCTCGATGCCACACCATTCTTTCCCTTCCTTTCCACAGCTCATTTCAGTCTGGCTTTGTACTGCTGGCTGCAGGTCTGATCTGCTCAAGCAGATCAGCTCATTTCCTCCTGTGTGCATCAGCTAAGGAGGCACCTCTTAACCCATCTCAGCAGCTTTCTTGCCCACATCCATTTCATGATGGAGAAAAACATTAAAGCAATAGGGAAATGTGGAGCTGCTTCAACAGAACGCTCTTTGTTGCATAAAGCACCCAGAATCCTGACTGGCATTCTATTTTTGACTCCTGAGAGTCTGGTTTTTACATAAATTTTATGGCCTTTAGGGGTAAAGAAACTAGTACTAAAATGCTTTCACACATTTGCACAGAGCAGTTGCAGGCAAGTTCCACTGAGGAATAGAGAATTAAAAAAAAAAAACAAACCACACACACACAAACCAACCAAAATCAAAACAAAACAAAAAAACACCACCAAATAAAGTAAAAGAAAAGAAAATATAAGTGGCTGTCTGAAATTAAATGGCTATTTCCATGGCTGAATTTAAAGATGTCTTTGCAAAATGCCAATTTTGCAGCCACAGTTACCTTTCTGCTGCTAAAACAAGTCATGATATTTATTTACAGAAAGGTAAACTAATGAAATTTGTTGGCCTCACTTGAAAATAGGAGCAATGGCTTTTCCCCAGAAAGCAGCAAAGCAAATTTAACATTGCATCTATTACATCCCCTGCCTCTCCGTACCTCTCTCTGCAACCAGGGCAAGACAAGTTCATTATATTAAATACTTCACAGAAAAGCAGCTAACATGATTTTTACTCTAAAAAGTGTGCTTTTCTTGAAAGGAAGACACAGCTAGAGAACAAACCAATTCCTCTGTTTACTGAGTGGGGGAAACTGAGAAGGTCACATCCATGGGACATGCTTTGTGTAAGAACTGTGGTGTTTCTAAATCCAGGAAGGCATCTCCATGTCAGCTTATAGGGTTACTCAACAAGCACAAGTTTGTGGTTTTTATTGAATAAAGAATTCGTTACACTATTGTCAATCAAAAAAAAAAAAAGTTCAGTAAGAACTTCCTGTGCAGAGAAGCCCTCAGAGCACAGGGCAAGTGTCCTGTGCCGGGTATTTCTGGGATAACCTATAGTATCCCACTGCCTTCACCACACTCACCCAGAACTTATTTCTCTCGGGTGCCTTGTGTTTCAAGCAGCAGCAAGAGGCCAGGCAGCCCTCTCTGGAGGGACAGGTGGCAGAGTGTGCCCCATTCCCCAGCACAACCAGGAGACACGTGCTGTCCCCCACATTGAAACCTGAGCCACAGCAGCCCCCTCCTCCTGGAAAGGCTGTGACAAAGAGCTTCCCTCATCCCAGGAAGCACCACGGCTCTCTCCTGCATGTAGAACAGGGTACTGCTACCCTGCACATAGCCCCTCAGACAACAGTAAGAGTTCCCTGCGATACAGAGGCACAGGGAGATGGGAATTGGGGTTATGGTCAGTTCATCACATTTTGTTTCTGCTTCCTCCTCGGGGTGAAGCCCTTTCCCCGCTCTAACGTGAAATCTCTCCCGCAAGACACAGTTCCCCACACACTTCTCCTACACGAGTCCTTCCCACAGGCTGCAGTTCTTGACAAACTGCTCCAGTGTGGGTCCCTTTCCACAGGTACAGACTGCTCCTGCATGGGTCCCCTGCAGGGTCACAAATCCTGCCAAGTAAACCTGCTCCAGCATAGGCTCCACTCTCTGTGCATCCACAGGTCCTGCCAGGACTTCCTACAGGGTCACAGCCTTCTTCCAGGTATCCTGGTATTGCTCTGACTTGGGGTTCTGGATTTGCTGTGAGTCTCTGCTCCCCCGTGTACCTCTGAACCTCAGCTCTGGTACCTCTAGCACCTCTTCCCATTCTTCTTCACCAACCCCAGTGTCTGCATAATTGTTTCTCTCACATGTTCTCACTCCTCTCTTCTCTGGCCAAGATTACTTCTGCACAATAATTTTTTCCCGTCTTAAATATGTCACACTAATGGCTATTAGGCAAGAAGATAATTAACAATTTCATGCAATGTGAACAAATCCTGTGACTTTTTTTTTTATGATAGATCACCACAAGTGATGAATATAAGATTTGTCAATATTGCTATGTTCTTCACTGCAAAATCTTTTTTTTTTTATTTCTGGAATCTAGCACAATCTTGCCACAGTTGCATTTGTGAACATTAGCAAGGATAAACTTGGGGTTCCCCCACTCTTGCTGTAAGCAGGACTGGGCAGAGCAGCTTGGGAGCTGGCAAGGAACTAAGCAGGAACTCCAACCACAAAAATCTACATGCAGTGAGTACTGCTTCTGTCCCATCCCCACACAGTGACCCACTAAATGAGTTCTGCAGACTGTTGGTGTAAGGGGTGTGTGCTGTTCTTCCACCCAGAGAAAGAGGGGCACAGCATCCAGCTTCACAGGAGCTAGAGTGTGTGTACTCCCAGCTATAAAACGTTTGCTTAACTGCTAAAGTGAGCTGCTGAAGCAGAGCAAAAAAGCCTTCATGGTGCTTAACACCTGACCCACTGGTTTTTCTGATTTTATTGTATCTCTTTTACAGTATCATTGCTATTTCACATTTTATTTCTTTCACAATCCTGAGACAGTCTGTGCACTCCTGGTGATTTACTGTATGTGATTTCCTCCCATTTATTTACTCCTCAGCGTTTTATTTCAAAGGTTTGAAAAGTGCTCAAAAGAATCTGCCAGAAATGTAGAGCTTTTGAGTAAAAAGTGTATTAAAGTTCATACAAATCATTCACACAGGCCCGCACAGTCTTTGACAGTCTTAGCACTGTCTAAGAAAGTAGAGCTTTTAAACTTTATAAGGCAGCATGGTTGCCTTGACAGTACAAAACATCAGAAAGCAAAAATCTCTGTGGTAGCACAGACTGTTTTTAGTACAGATCCCAATATCCCAATAAATGCTTTGTTTTCCACATACAATTTAAAGCAATTTTATCCAGAATTTTTAACAGAAAACTGTTATATTCCAGCTTCCTCAATGAGCTCAAACAATTTTCTACTTATTTTAGACCAAGGTTGTTTTGAGGGGGGTTTACATAAGGGTTACACATGTGCAAGAGCAAAGACACAGATCTACTTACATACAATGTCCTCAACTTCCTGCCAGGAATATTTCCCTGTGCCTATGCTCAGCTCTGCTAAAAGCATCTTGAGGAAGACCAAGCTGAATCACACTTATGACAATTGCTCAAACCTGAGCCATTCCTTCACAGAGGCCATGATTAATTCATGGTTGCTATCTCAAAGCAGCAGCAATGTATTAACATTCACCACTGAGCAGGCTGCCTTCCTGCACAAACACAAAACCCTCACCCAGAAGCTGGGCTCACTGACAGTGTCTGAGGACTGGAAGCCAAGAGAAGCTGGTCAGCAAATCCTTTCTCCCAGCCTGTATCCCTTCACAGTCTTCCATTTATCCTTGTCACAGGCAATGGCAAGTGGCAGCCACTGGTGCTCTCTAAGGCTGGA
Source organism: Sterrhoptilus dennistouni (assembly GCA_013397095.1). Classification (NCBI taxonomy): domain Eukaryota; kingdom Metazoa; phylum Chordata; class Aves; order Passeriformes; family Zosteropidae; genus Sterrhoptilus; species Sterrhoptilus dennistouni. The sequence continues at coordinate 1,414,524 of VWZU01009714.1, read as the reverse complement.
CTCCACCTGAGTTCTCAGCAAAGAAAAGACCCCTCAAGCAGTTTCTTTTCTCTGCTCTCAAAGTCAGGGCATCCAGCAGAGGACATCACAGGAGAAACACAGGTGAATTTTTGGGTTCAGTTCAGTTACTGTCTTGGGAAAGGTAATCTTCTGACCTCCTAAGCCAAACACTCTAAGTTTAATTTTTAATATCATAAAAGCCTGTTTCTTTAGAGGCATAGTGCTCTCTGCTTTCAGCAGATTAAGATGGACCAGATAAAATCTGTTAGGGACAATAATAGCAAGAAGAATGCAAGGAGAAAAAGACTACAAAAAGGAAGAAGAAAAGGACCTGGAAGGACGCAGAGATGGAAAGAGATGATGTGGTGAAGTTATGGGGAGAAAAATAATTTAGGCAAAGAAAATGAAAACAATAGGCCAAAGACTTAATGAAATAAAGGAATAGTGGAAAAATAAAGCAAAAATAAAATCTGCCCACGCATACTCAAAATAATTCAGTGTCTGCAGACTTAGTAACCAAGAAATTAAATCACTGAAAACATTCTCAAGAATTTCCTATGTGGCTTGGTAGCTAATGCAAACATTCAGGAGCCACACCTCTCCAGTCACAGGGAAGGCTACAATACTTTTTATTTACTAAAATTAGGGCTTTGACTGTAAGTTTCCCTAAAAGATCTGTTGACTCATAACCACCCATGAAACCCTTCAGACCATTCTGAGTCCAAATGTCATCAGAGGAAACAGGTAGAAACTCTGTAGTAAGATGGGTGAGAAAGCACAGGAGGAGAATGGGAAAAAGCTGAAGAAATCAGTGGGAGAAAAGATTAGGAAATGAAAAGACAGTAAATCTGTATAACAGCACAGCTTTAAAAAAGCATAGTGCAAGTAAGAAAGCAAAATAAACATAAAGACATTAAAAGGACATTAGAAAGGCATAAAAACTTGAAAGAAAAATATGAAGAGGAAAGAGATTATGGAAAATGCAAGTCAAGCTGAAATTCAGAAATTGTTCTGACCTGCTAAAGGGTTTGAACACCTAACCAATGCTCCCAAGGTATAACTTTTATTCCTCTGTGAGATGCCCATATTGCATGAAAGACACAACCACATGCAGGTGGGCAGAAAGCCACATAAACTGGATTACAGAGGACATCTATGAAACTCCTCTAATACTGGATCTTAACCCACTACTCTATTTCTCTGTGTGTTTTTAATTCAGTACAAATGAATCCCGGCTCTCACCTCAATCACAACAGTTACATTATCTTCTCATTTCCAGCGATACTAGAGACTTTTAATTGTTCTCTATTGTGCTCTTTATCTGCACAGATATAGCTCAGACAGCAAAATGAAGGAGAACAAGCTCTGCAGTGTAATTTACCAGAGAAAACACTCCCGCACCTCCATCTCAAATTAGACTGGTCTTGCTGAGGACCTTGGAATAGACTTGCAGACAGCCAAAGTCAGGACTTCCCACACCACCCTGAGGAAGCTCAGATAGAGGCAATTATGGATTGATTGGGAAAACATGCAAAGGTTATATGCAAGACAACAGATGACATCCCATAATCACTGTTAAATTATTTGGCCCCAAACTGAGGTATGAATTCTCTTTTCTCTACCAACAGAGGCCTCTGAAATCAGAAAGTACACACAGGAACCCAGGGATTAAAACTGCTGAGCTGGTCCAGTTTTTGCAGCTGTTAATCCAGCAGAGGAACAGGAGAAAACATTTTGCACAACCTTCAAAATCCCCCTGATAGTAGAGAGAGGTCAGGTCCAGCTGCCTTACACAAAACGAATATTAACAACAGAATTTACTGCATTTATATCCGTGTTGTTTCTCCCATTTCCTCATCCACCAATACCTCTTGATCAAAGGAGGTTGAATGGCTGCCAGCAGAAGGTTTGGCTGGGTCCCATGATCCTGTAATATCAGTTTCTTGAGGAGAAGCTTATAATCATGGTGTCTTACAAGGATACAGGGCAACCATGACCCCTCCAAAAATGCCTTCTTCTTGCACCATATGGAGACTCTCAGCAGCAGAATTATTTAGGAGCCTTTGTAAAACACAGATTGTGACTGACACATCCAGGATGCCTAAAATGATCTTAATGTATCCAGGCACGTTCAGCACTGTGCTGAACTGTGGACCTGAGGAGCACAAGAACCCTGTTCACCCTGCATAGCCACCATGACATGCAGTACCAAAGTGAACTTGGAAGTCCTGCTCTGGCCCCAAGGGGAAAAAAGTGGGATGAATACATGACATGCAATTTCTTCTTTGGCTTTTTGCTCAGGCTGGGGAAGAGCTCTGTAGGGCCCAAGCAGTGTTCCTCCTGCAACGCTCCTCCAGATGCCTGGGAGTGCACAGAGTGGAAGGTGGACTTGAGAGCACATGGACCAAGCTCTTGTCATCAAGCAAGACCTAGAGGAGGAGAGTAGCAAGGGGGTTGGACATTCATAAACACTAATTAAGTAACACAAGATACCAGCTTTTTTTTTTTTTTCTCTTTGTTGTTCTGCTCTACCTGAGAAAAGGATGGACAAATGAAACTATGAAGCTGGTCAGAACCTGCTGATGAAATAGTTTTTATTTAGAAAATGCTTTTTTGTGAAAGTAGAAGTGTATCCAAGAAGTATTAACATTGTTTCATATCTGAAACTATGCCTAATTCTCGGTTGCATTTTGATTAGAATCCTCTTTAAACATCTCCAAAAACTGACATTTGCAAAAATGTCAATATTAAAATATTCATATATAATTTTCTGAAATGCCTTGCATATTCCCACTTCCTAAAATATTTTACCCTCTACTGTGTGCAGTGATGCAGGAAACAGAAAAAGAATGCAGATACCGGGCATCTGTAAGAACAGATGGTGGAATGATCCCACCAATGGAAGGAAAGGTGAGCAGCTCTTCTTCCCTTTTCACAACTCAATTCTGCAGGTGCCCTGCTCTGCTGCAGGCCCCATGTGGTGTGGGAAGACTGTACAACCCCACGCCTGTTACAGTGTAAAATATCCAGACAAAGCACAACTGCTCTGAAAAACTAAAGGGTCAGCAAGGACACCTTGTCTTGTCCACTCTTCAATCGTGTCTAGGTGAAATCCATTCAATGTCTCAAATGTTTTTTGAAACTTAAGCTGAGTACTTGCAAAGCGTTCCCTTCCACTGAAAAAGACATTATTCTTTCAATTCCAGCAATACCTTTCTTAATGGAAAGTAATCTCACTTCCCTCTAAGAGCAGCCCTCCATAAAATAGGGCACACAGTGCTCCAAAGATTACAAGAGAATTTTAATTTTAGCACACATTTTTGTTTGTTTGTTTGTGGAGGTGGACTTTGTAAGTAGCAGTTTTGCTTTCTGACTAAGATTCACTCTTAAATGTCAGGACATAACCACAGAAGAAAACAATGTTTTAGAAAGTACTAACCCAATTCCTCTAAAAACCTGTGCGGCATTATCTTAAGACAGAGAGTAACTATACCCTAATGTAATCCAAAGTCTAAAAAAAGCCCTTTCTTTGCCATTAAGGGTGAAAAACAACATTTCAGTGTCATTCACGGTTGTTTTTTCAGGATTCCCTGAGTGTTGAATCCAGCTCCTTAAAACTCCTCCTATGGAGCAGGCAGGCATGAGCCAGCTGAAAGTCATCTGCAGCAATCTTCTGTCCCGCTGCCTTATTTTTGTTCGAGTTTCGTGAGGCTGGGGTTTTTTTTAGCATGAGATTTCAACGGAACTGAAAATATCTCGTAGCACAAACTCTGCAGCATGCTGTGAGTAATTTACAGCTGCCAAAACCATCTAAATCAAATCCCATGAGGGATTCTTCTTTCTTCAGCCCATGCGCGTTAGAAAACAAAAATGGCCAGCAGCCATTCCCCTTCTCCTCCTCCTCTTTCACTGAGCAGATTCCTGCAGCTGGAGCAGTGTCATTAGAAGCTGCACTTATGAACTTCAGGGCAGAACAGAAACATGGTGCAGTTTACAGCAAACAGTTCAATTAATAACAACAGCTTCACCTTTTTTTCTTTTTTTTTTTTTTTTTTTTTTTTTTTTTTTTTTTTTTTTTTTTTTTTTTTTTCTTTTTTTTCTCTTTTTTTTTTTTTTGTGAAGTGAAGTGAGAGAATTTCGGAGGCAAACACTGTGGTCCGGATTCTGAGCATTGCACATTGTGCTGGCCATAAAATTATTTCTAATTGCAGTTCATCTAATTACATCCAAAGGCAGTCAGACATACATGAGGATTTAATATCTAACCAGTGTACAGCATTTGAGATTGCATTTTTTAAGGCAAACACTGAGAATTCTATAAAACACCATACAAAGCAAATACACACAGAGCAATTCAGGTTTTCCTCCAAAAACACCACAGGCAGTTTTGAAAAATGTGTGCCATGATTTATTAATTGAGGAAGTTGGTTTTGAAGAGAGTTTTTCCCCTCATTTTTAGATTTTCAACCTCTGAAGAGAAGCTTCAGGGCTATGTATGAAGGCTAGAGTATAAAAGGTGGGGAGTTTACCTTCCATAAAACACTGAAGAGCACCTGGATGAAAACCAGCAAAAGACGCAAAATATTGGATTAAGTCCTTGGACATATGGAAGACAGAGAAAGCAACTGTTAGCCAGGCTGACAAAACTGCTTGAGGTACATTACCAAATGGAAAGAGCAAATCAGAGTGGGAAATGAACAAAAAGTAACAATACCATGAGAGGTATTCAGAAAGGAAAATCTGATTGCGAAGGGACTTGGTGAATTGCAAATGTCATGTTTCATTACTGGTGGCCAAAGATCCCCACCCAGTATCATCACTGGCCTTGCTCAGTGCAAAGAAGCCAAAGGGAGACGTGCACGATCGAGAACTGCGTGGGGCCCTGTGGAAAGGCAGATGGAGGTGGCAAGGAGGATAAACAGAGACATTGCTGCCCACAGGGCCTGCTCAGAATGCTGTTTGGTACAAAACAGACTGTGGGTTCATAGTTCCCGGGGTTTCCTTCCCTTCACTCCTCCCAGCCACTTTCCTGCCTACTGCTTGACCTGACTGCTCACACCATGAACTGAAGTCTGGGTTTAACTGCACATTTAGTTACTATACAGTAGTTGTTTCAGATAGCTTTTGCTCCTGTTAAATGCCAGTTATAGCTCCTCTGTGAACACTGGCAAAAAGTGTTGTGTTCTGAAAATCTACATGGGGAATTCACTGCACGGCCTGGGTACAAACTCCTAGTTTCCTATTTTTCCCAGTGTCACGGTGTTTTCCCTAGCTCTAATGCAGTAGGCAGGGTTTTCTTTGATTTTTTTTCCTCTTCTAGAAGACAGAAGGATTCTAGTGTTTTACTTTGTCCTGGAAAGCTGAAGGAGTGAAGCTGTCCTTCCCTTGCAGAGCAATCTGTGATAGTCCATTCACTTAACCCTCCTTGTTCCTCACCAAAGCCTCAGAAAATACAGGCTCATCTTTTGCTGCACAATGCAAATCTGTTAACATGAGATGCTGGCTGTGTTTCTGTGTGGGATGATTCCCATAACCAGATCCTATGGTCTGCTCCACAACAAAATGCAAACTAGATTGGTTGGGGTTTTTTTAAAGAAACTCCTCATTGTCTTCTGTGTCCCACAGGCCAAAAGCAATTCTCTCCAACATTCTTTGTACCACGGCCTGCACAGTTTGTGGTAGAAGTTCATATATTTGTAAGGTCCTATTCAGAGATATTTTCAGCACATCAGAAAATGAAAAACATTTTAACAGATGAGGGAAAAACTAGCAACATATTAGCTAAAACTGACTTCCAATTTAGAGCCATCAGAATCCTCAGCTATAGTTAGTACAGAAAATGTTTACAATTCAGGTTGGGTTTAGTCAGTAATTCATTTCTACAAAGTCACCATGACCTGAACTATGCCTTCCTGATGCTTCCCTCATGCAGAAGTGGTTTTGCCCTTCAGTCTTCCTAACCCCCAGGTTTCCACTATTTTTATGATTACATCATTTTTCTTCCCCTCATGACCTTTTTTTCATTGTGAAAACTTCTGTACAGTGGTTTTCATGCCTCCTTTATCAGGACAGTTAATTGCCAAGTGGATTCTGCAGAATATCTCATTTAACCTCCTCCCTCCAGCTCCAAGCAGTCTGAGTAGATTCCCATCCTGCTTATATTAGCCCCTATTTTATCACCAGAAGCTTGCCTGGATGTTGTCTGTGTTTGAAGAACTCCTTCTTTGGCTTTAGATAGATTCTGTTAAAAAAATTATTTAACCAATGTTTCTAAGCAAGCCAGCACTAAACCTTACTGTGACCTCTTCAAACTAGGTTAAGAGTAAATTATTTCACTTTACCTTAAGTAATCTTATTTTTTAAGACAATCTTAAGAAAACTGAAAAAATATCCATGCTGCTGTAAAATTTCTACCTTTACAGGAATTCTTCAAGCCACTATCTACACAGAGATATTCAGGAAAACTATACTAAACCAATGAAGCTGGTAATTTAAAGTGAATTTTTTAAAAGGCTATAAGGTACTTAAGAGAAAACTCCTAATTTAAAGTGGATTTTCTAAAAGGCTATAAGGTACTTAAGAGAAAACTCCTAATTTAAAGTGGATTTTCTAAAAGGCTATAAGGTACTTAAGAGAAAATCCCTACTGAGAATTAAGATGATACTGACCCAATTTCATTTACTTCATTTCTAAAAAAATGATACCCAGGATTTTCATGTAAATCAGCTAATGCTTTCTCAGGAAACAATCCCAGAAAATCCACATTTCCCTATATTTCACTGTTATGTGAAAATGCAAATGTTTGTATATTCGTATGGCCCTGACGCATATCCAGTTCAAACCAAAGAATGCAAGAGCAGCTCTGGTACCACCCATTTTCTCTTTCTCCAGTTCTTGCCTTCTCCTAGAAAAAGGGAAATGCTGCTGCATCTTCCCAAGTACCTTCCCATGCCACAGTAAAGGAATTGTAGGGCTGGAGTCTGCCCACCAAACCAGTGAGTTCATGGGACAAGCCTGGAGAAACTTGAAATGAACATGAGTTGGTGTTAATCTGTGCCAAATCTGAGTGGAATGGAAATACCTCTCTGCAAAATGTCCAGTTCTTGTTCTAACCTACAGGCTTGCAGGAAAAGAAGAAGATTTCTGCTTTAGGATTAGATATAATGGTGCTACCTATTTATTTATACATGACATTTCACACAGTCATGTGCCAGCACTTTGAACTGTAACTCTGTTCTGTGTTTTATGCATGTTTTGATCTTTTTGCAGCAGACATACCTGGAACCCTCACTTGACTTGTGATCTCTGCTACATGCACCAGGCATTTTGCTCATAAATGTGTCTTCCTGGTATTGTATTGCAAGAACCAAAAAATCACCTTTGGTCTCCTATTAATTTGTTGGTCTTTATCTTTTCTCTCTACACTGAGTAGTTGTAATTTTTCAGTCTCCCAGTCCCTGGAGCCTTGTATGTCAAAAATAATTCAAGATGACCAATTTTTTTTTTCTGGGGAGGAGACTGAGCAGAAATTAACAGGCATCCTTCAGGTGGTTGTTGGTTGTAAGTGAATGTTCCCCCTATTTCTTCTTTTCCCCTGTTATTTTCTTCTTACACTGACCTGAAGAAAAATTATTCCCTCCCATAAAAGTTTAAGTGTATGCAATTGTAGCAGTACCCTGATTCCCAGTTGTGAGTTGGAGGAGCAGGATGAGAAAGAATTCTAACATATAGAAATGATGTTTTGCTCATCAAAACATCAGGATCTCCTCCAGAGATTGAAGATGGAGGCAGCACCCTGAAATCTGACAGCAGTGGCCTGGTAGCCACCAAGCCGGGTCCCAGGAGCAAATAGTGAAAGCCCTGTGTCTGCATGAATGGCAGCAGGGCCATGTCCCGGAGCAGCTGCAATTCTAATATTACAGCAAACTATCACCACGCACCAAGGCTTCCTGAGAGCAGGTGGGAGTGCTTCCATCGAGATAATCGCTTTCATAAAAATAGTTTGCTTGGTGGGGGCAAGAGATTAACACTTTTTGTGGTTAGCAGTTGAAGGGTCAAATTGTGTTCTCAAGCCTGACCCGAAAGCTGATTAAAAGTCCACGGGTATTTGTATTCTGAAACAACCCATTTCAATGTCCCAACACAATTTTGGAGTAAGGGTCCATAGGAACACAAAATTTGCAGGACGCAAATGGCAAAGGAGACAATTTTGACAGAGTTTTAAATTATCTGAGTGAGTCAAGCCAAAACCAGCAAGAAAGTCTACATTAGGAAGTGCTAAAAGTATCAGGGATTTACAGGCATAACACTCTTCATCAGAAAGCAGCAATAAATATTTGCTTGTAGCCTATAAAACTAAGAATGCTGAATTATTAAGATCAATGCACTCAGATACATTAATATAAATACGAAATAACGATTACTCATGTCTAGGTCTCAGAAGTTAGACAGCAACATGTAAGAAAGCTGAAGAACATTTATGTTTATTAGTAACAGAGGAGGATGCTACATAAATTCAGATCAGCCCCCTAGGAGTAAGCATATTCAACTTGGCAGGCCAAGGCCACTTGTGCATAACAATTCTGAGAGACTTGGCTGGAGAGATCTCTGACCTGCTGTGATGGTCTTGAACGTTTGCTGGAATTGCAGGGGAGCACTGAAAGACTAGAACAGCGTCAGTGTTAAGTGAATGGGATGAATGGAGGGGCTCTGCTGACAAGCCTTGATATTTCTTCTGGGCAAGAAAAACGCAAAAGATGGGAAGGGATCCCATTCATAAAAAAGCCAAAGAACAAAGATATAAATAAAGCCATACCCTATATTTCAATGGAACATAAATCTTCTTAAACAGGGCATGCTAAAGCAGGCAAATGTTAAGTTGTGTGTTTAGGAACAAAGACTGGGACCCAGACCAGCAAACTGAGGCTTGTGTTTTGAACAGTGGTGTGCCTGAAAAGGGATAAGGTGTCACAGTGACAAGAACACCATGTGAACTTCCAGCGTAATGCTTTGGATAAAAAAAAGTAACTGTGTTTAAACTGGGGAGTATTGAGTGGGACTTGAGTTTAAATCCAGACTTTCAAAGCTTTTAAAGAAGAGGTACTACTACTGGACTACTGTATATGGTCCTGTGCATATATTTTCCAAAGGATAGTGAAAAGTTCAATGGGATAGAGAAAAGAAATAGCACAATTACTTCTCATTTTGAGAAAAATGTGTTCCAGAGGAAGATGCAAGGAGCTGTGCCTGCTACATATGCCAAAGGAAGATAAGGGTGAGTTTATTACAATGTAGGAATATGCTTACAGTATAAAACATAAAATATAAGACAATTCTTTAATTTCCTGGAGGAAGGCTTGACAAGAACCAATACAGGAAGCTGAAGCTCCTTTCTGAGGGGAAGAAGACACATGTTCCTAGCAATGGGATATCTCCTGCTGCAGGTTGTGCTAAATTCTGCTTCTGAACCTTTCACAGGAAGCTTATGTGCTTTTCTAGAAGATACTCTTTAGCCAAATAGTAAGTTGACTGAACAAGATGCTGCAATCTCTGGTAGATGGAAAGGTAATGAGGCAATCTAAGAGTCTCTTTGGCCCTTAAACTCCATATATCTAAACTGCTGTTCCTTATCACAATTAGAAGATTGTCAGGTGTCCATGGATTTTCATCAAAGTAAACAAAAATGCCAAAGCCTATTCCTTACCCTGCACCAGGATACATAAATCTAGAGGTATCTCAGATATCTCACCAAGAACTAACTTTTTTAGTTCTTGTGTCGATTGAACTTTAAAGCTTTTGTCTTAAAGCACTGTACAAGGAATAAGCTTTGACTTTGGATAATGATGATGCTGATGATGACTTCATGGAGGTTTCACAGCCCGTTTTCTGTGACCCTCTTAATATTTGAATAAATAAATAGAAGCTCAATATGTGTCTTTCCCCTATCATATGATAGCAAATATAAAAACAGTGAATACCACTTTACATTGCAAAGCAGAATGCAAGCTGCTCTTATTTATTGGTAGAAAACTGTAAAACACTGTAGCTAATCTGTATAACATGAAGAAAATCCTACAAATGTCACTAGGACCCACCAGAAGGATATTCAGTCTATGCTCCTTGTGGTTTACAGCATATCTCTACTGCTAGTGGAAAAAGTGATCTGCAGTGTTAAAGTACAAATACTTATATTTGTATTAATTAAATAAAGTCACTATTGGGGAAAATGTTATCAAAGCTAGAAAGCCAAAAGCATTCACTAAGCGTCACTACAAAGAGCCTGCAGACATCACAGGAGGGATCAGTTAGTTGCCCTACTCAGCTCCTCTGAGCTTCAAAAGCAGAGGCAATTTGAATCAGAAGTAAAGCTGGGGAAAGAAAAAAAAAAAAAAAAAAAGGTAAAGCAACTTCCTTTTTCTCCAGTGCAGATGGGCCAAATTCCATAATGCCGAATTCCATAATTCCCTTCATTTTCCCTGCCTGTGACAGAATCCAGAGGATCTCTGTTGAGGAGAGAGGCTTTATCAGGAGGACCATCTTCACCCACTTCCACACTAAACAGCTCTCCAATAGCTGTATATGACAGTAAATTTGCAGCAAATCCTGTGAGAGTAATCTAATGCTTGCATTAGGTTCTGAATTAGTTTTCTTTGCTATTTCCTTTTGCATCTTGGATTGTTAACTGTTCTAGCCTATCCTATGCTCTTCTCTGTAGGCTCAAAAGGAAAGAATAGGCAGAGGTATTTCTGTTTGCACATTTGTCATGCTTTACATCTTGCAATGTTTATGGCTTTGATGTGACTTTTTAAAGAAAAGCTTATACTGGACTTTGTGGGGGCAAATTTGCCACATTCTCCCACTTCGTGATTTCAACCAAACTTACTCCAGAAGTTCTGGTTTTAATATCCTAGTGCATTTTTTCAGTTCAGAATCACAGAAAAATCAATACACAGGAAAGCAACACCCTCAGACTATAGAGAGTTCCCCTGTTAAATTACCATTTTCAAGCTCTCTTGATCAGCTCTGATTTCCTCTTTAAAGCCCTTTAAAATCTCTTATGAGCCCTGGATATCACTGTAGAGCATATCCTGCTTTCAAACATGCTTTCACAACTGCTCCCAGTTTCAAGAGACTTAATAACAAGCAGCACTTCCCCCGTCTGGGCAGCAGAAATCTCTCCAGCGAGGCAGGGTGCCTTCCTTGCCTTGACTTTCAAAGAGAGCAAAAGCTTTGGGGACACCCAAAGGCTTTTGTGCTGCCAAGTTACCCTGGAGGGTGAGGCCCCCTCCATATGTAAGAAATAAAACTCCTGGTGGACACCATTGTCTTGGCAGTGGGTGCACGACATGCACGATACTGTCTTGAGCAGAACCATCTTGAACATTGCCACTCGGGTCCACGCAGTGCTTTAAACCTTGGCCTTCATTTGATTTGAATGGCTTGCACAGATTGGCAGGCAAACAGCTGCTTTTTGTGTAGGCTGTCAGGGATTATAGTAATTAACCCCCCTGGCCAGGCCAGCAGAGTTTTTGAAAATAATTATGTCCTCCCTTCCCTGCTCTCCCAGCATCTCTCTGCTGCAAATGCCTCCCACGTTAATGGTCAGTACCTTCTGTTAACGAGTAATTTCTGGTCGCTTGAAGTTGCATTTGTGCTCCAAAGAGACACAGCAGTCCTTGGAGACCCAGAGGGCTAGCAGTAAGTTATTTAAGATGGAAGAAGATCAGAATGGCTAAAGCTAATGAAAGTTAGGGCAGTGGTGTAGTATAAAGCATATAGCAAGAAAGTGAAGTGAAGCCTGAAAAGTTATCTGAAATTTTGTCATCTCCTCTATTAATAAAAGGGGATACTGGCTATTGCACCAGGCAGCACTGAACTGTTTATGAAAGTATCAGCTAAAAGGACTAGAATAAAACCTTGTAAGTTTTACTGCTTGGAAAGCCAACAGAACAGAAGAAAAAAATTCAAATTATGTCTTTAACTGCTAAATGATTGATCAGCTCAGGTCAACAAGTTTTACAAGCAATTAAAAAAATTAAAAATTAATAAGGCAACTTGCATTTACAAGAAGCTCCTTTGCAGACCAACAATGAAAGCTTCTTGAGCTGCAATCTGAGAATATCCCATACTGCTTGTCAGGCCACCAGGAGAAGGGGTGGCAGTTTTATTAGTCAAGTACCTCCTTTTCATCCTAAAAGGTTGGTGTTTGAAAATGGCAGATATATTCTGATCAAAGACTTCTAAAATGGTAACTTGAAAGAGTACATATTCCATACTGTTCCATACAGGAACAAGCTTCTTTCATATCACTTCCCTTTTAAAAAGAATTTTTAATAAAATTGAGGACAGAAGAGAAAATTGTAGTCAGTTCATGAATCCAGCCCTTGGTAGAGGAAAGTGATCAGGATTTGCAGATCAGTAGGCAAATTAAAGCTGATCACCTTGTTAGATACAGGTAATGTTCAGGAGGTGGTAAGGTGTTAACTTGGGGGATGCTCTTACTTATGTCGACTATGTGATACAAATTCAGGCACTGATGTGTCTCCGATCAGAGTTATCTAAAAAAAACCAATAAACTCATTGGGATAAGAAACCTCTGCAGGTTGCTTGAAAGGTGAGGATAAATGGCAAAGGTACTGGCAAAGCTTTCCATCTTAAAAAAAATCAAGAATCAGTGAAGAAAAGGCCTGGTGAATCCCTTTCAGTCAGAGATAAACAGAAAGTTACTAAAAGGTTTTGTTAAAATATGTTTAAAGCCACAGGGATTGGAGAACTGGATTTCCTGCAAGTCTGTTAAACAGAACCAACCCAAAAATGCATAAACCAAAGCATTATGTAAGGGAAAAATGGTGGGCAGACTTTTGAAAAAGTAAATAATATGGCAGTTTCTTCAAAAAGGACAGCAAAGGACATGTGGTAACATGCTGAGAAGAGACATTGGGTGATTCGAGACTAAAAGGTTTTATTTATTGCTCAACTCTCCAAAAGCCAACAACTTTTAAACTCCTTTAGGGGCTTCTATCCAATAGAACCACAAAATAATAATAAAAATAAAATAAAATAAAAAAATAAAAATAAAAATAAAAATAAAAATAAAAATAAAAATAAAAATAAAAATAAAAATAAAAATAAAAATATATGTGTACTCTTGGATAACACACTTCAAAGGAGGAAGTGAGTACTAGCATAGAAAGTCTGAACATAAATAAAGCAGCACTAACAGATGGGTTTATGACCAAAAATAGTGTCCTTAGACTTATTTATCAATATCATGCTCAATAAAATGGCCTTTTCCTCTATGAGAAGTAAAATAAGTAAAATTTTAAAACTCAGGAAATTTCAAATCTTGAAAATCGTACGGGTCAGACTTCTTGTCTCTGGATGTAGAAATAATTAAGCAACAGGACTTCATACTCATGGCAGAAACAATATGGTTTTGAAGAAATGTCCAGGACTGGCACTTATGCTCTATAAATGTCCTACAGCTTGTCTGTCTTTGGATTGTTGGATTGAATGTCTTCAAGGGGAAGACAGTTGATGAGGCCCTGCTGACAGCTGACAGCTGTTCATTTTGGCCATGAGAAATTAAGGAGAATTCTCAAAACTGAGCAAGCGAGGGACAGATCAGAGGCAGGATGTGCAGTAACTCTCTGGGAAACATTGAGCACAGGATGCCTCATAGTGCTCAGCTTCCACATCAAAAATCGTTAGATAAGAGGAAAGGAAGGTGTTGGATTTCTGCATTTTAAAACAAACAAATAAACACCTTACAAAAAAACCCACCAAAAAAACCAACAAACAAACAAACAAACTCAGAAACTACTGTGGATTAAAGATTCAATGAAATACCTGCACGTCTCAAGTCCTCAGAAACTTCAAGAAATGAAGTAAGAACAGAGGTTTCTCAGATGGGCTAAAAAAAAAAATTGTGAAAAAGAAAATTCTCCCTCACATTCTTTTCCCGTTTCACCACGTACTTGTGTGTGTACCAGACAGCACTTTAAAGACTTGCAAAGCTGTTGTCATTAATTTCATCTGGCAATAGACAGAGCCAAAACCAAACAGTTCCATACTATTAAGGCCTCCCACAATGGGAAATCTTACAGGGTTGAAAGGGTAGCACATTGTTACAGAGCTCAGCTGAAACAAAAAGCTCGGCTGAAAGATGCTTTATACTTGAAGACAAAGCCATATTTGTAGACTAATAGGGAATGAGAATGGTGTGAGAAAATTTCTGAGATGAGTACTGCATAAGAAAGGGATTAAGAAAGAGAAAAAAATAAAATTAAAGTCACTTCTTTATTTGGCCTTCCTTGAGTAAATAGGAAAATACTCTATTCCCTTCATCTTTCTCTCTTTACCATCCGGGTTAAAAATAAAGGATTCGTCACTCAATCCAATGAATATTTCTCTTTGCATTATGACAGCTGTCATGCATTTAGATTAACCCTTTTGGAGGTGAATATTAAATACTATTTAAAAATTTGTGATAATAAATCAGTAAGTCCTCCATTCTATCAGCAAAAGCAATCAGCAGTAGTCATATACAAGCTCTCATCTGACCTTTTTGCACTTTGGAGCAACTGACATGGATGAACTCAAGGAAAAATGAAATTATTTCTAAAACACACGTAATTTTAAAGATAAATAGATACCTCAGCATAGGGAATGAGAGAACACATATGCTACTCATCTTCCAGGTGTGATTTGGTCAAAACCAACTTTAATAAAATAATATTTATACTTATGTATCTGCTTCTGTAACAATTCAGTGTATATTCTGTGTGATGACTTTTCTTCCTGGAGAACCTCTTGAGATGCAAGCTGCTTTCCTCTCATCCTGGTTGCACCAGGGACCTGGGATGACAGAAATGTTCTGAGTGTACTTGACCATAGATCCCCTTGGATCTGCTGGGCTGCCCACTGCCTGCCCCTCTGGTAGAGTTCACTTGGGGCAGAAGGAAGAGAGGAAATCCCTCTTGCTGTGAGACCCTACGTGTGGAATGATCAAACCTGGAATATATCAAGTCTCATACCTGAACTGCCCTCTCCTTTCCTCCTTAAAGCTTGCTAATTCTGGGACACCTTGGCACCAGATGAACAAGCCCATCAAGTCACTTTTCTAGAAATTAGTCAGAAGATTAAAAAGTGTCTTTAAATCCAAGTTCTATTCTTTACTCAAGAAGAAGACAGAAATTCATCAGGGACTAAGCCCAAATTCCTAGTCATGATTTTTTTTATCAGTAATATTGATTATTTACATATTGCACATACACTATTCACATCTTACTTTTCTTAGAATTTGTTAACAGGCATAACACTTCCATTAAGTTAAATGTATCATGTTAATGCTCTTGTGAATCTTGAATATCTTGTTTTACAATTTCTACATGTTCTAGCTTTGTTTGGACTGGAGGCTTTTAGTTGTCTAAACAGAAAATTGTCTTTCATTTTGGTTTAGGTTTTTTTCCTTATTTATTTAATAGAAGGTAAATAGCTTAGGAAGTGCCTGGCCTCATGATCATGTGCCAGACAACATCTGGGGAGAATTATCAGCAGTAATGTTCCTGTAGAGAAGATAATCTAAGAGAATGAGCATGATGAGTTTTCTAGGGAAAAGCAAGGAAACAGGATTCTGAAACAAGAGAGAAGCTGGAGACTTGGAGAAAATATAGTAAAATATCAACTTAAAGGAAAGTAGCTGAAAGCAGCCAGGAATAAGCAAGAAGAAGCAGGGTTGATGTACCCAAATAAACTGTTATTTCTTCTTACTCAAGCAGATACATCCCTGACAGAAAAGGTGTCTCTAGCCAGAGACTTTCCTCTACGCTTTCCATCCCAGTTTGCTTCTCTGCAGAACCTGGAGTGACCAGGAGAAATCCTACAGTGTCTTAAAAGACCAAGGAAATAAAAGGCTACAGATGTAAGAGATCAAATGAGATCAAATTGAGCCCATGCCTCAAGCTCTTGTAGATTATTGACAGGCAGTCACTGGCACACAGCAAAGCTGCAGACCGGTCTGACTGCTGTATCGTTTGCACTTTGCACTTCTTACCTTTATTGAACAAAAATAAAATTAATTTATCTCAGATTGCACAGATAATGCTTATCTCACTGGAGTTCTCCCCACTTGGCTGCTGTATTCATCCTTCTGTCTTGCTGGGTCAGCCTCACGTAGTATCGACAAGGGAAAATTCACTCAGGCCACTGGAACTGATTTATACCCACAAGAATGTGGATTTTGACTTTCCCCCCCACCCCTTTATGCTACTTCCCCTTTACAGTAACTTTTAAAGGTTTTGACCTGTAATGTTGCAGGGCTTCATGTTCCTGATACTGCAAAGGCAGATCCAGCTAACTTCAAAGGCCAGTCCAACTGCAGTCATGGCTTGCATGGTGCGGGTTTGGCCTGCTGAGCTCATGAAAGCAAAGTTTCATCTGTTTTGTAGATTGGGCTCTTGACCTGCCGTAAAAATAAATGCTATCTTCTCCTGTTATTAAATGGTAGGCTGTTTCTTGTTACTACTGTGGTATATGCGTCTCTTCCATATGCCTGTCATTAAAAATAATAAATTGGGTTCCCTTATCTCATGGAGATCTCTTATTTTGCCCTCCTGTTTTGGTCTCCTGTTCATTTCCACACAGTCTTGCCGACAGACTCACACAGTTTAGATTGAAACAAAATGCAGCAGCCATTTCCCCCCGACACAGAGACACGGGCAGTTTACACCTTCATCTCATGCTCTACTTAAGCAACAGCACTCTCTGAATGCACAAAGGAAGCAAGACAAAAAAATCCTACACGATAAAAGAGGAAATTAATTTGTGTACAAAGGTTGTATTCCCACTTCACTTTAACATTGTTGAAACATTAACTGATTGTTTATCGTGTTGCTATTTTGTGTTAGTCATTGTTAATTAATTCTGTATGTATTTTTCTTGTGCCATGAAACTGCAAGTGTCCATTCATACCCTGCTGACCAGCATCTTGAGTACTTTAGAGATCAAACACTTTACTTTTAACAATGTTGCTCTTCTGATGAGTTATCAATTATCACTAATATTTTCAGCACAGTCACTTCATTGACATTCTGCTGATACTTAATAACAGCCATGGTCCTCCAGACTGCATCCTTCATGCTTCCTCCAGTGAACAATACACTTTTCAGTGATTGCACCACAAAATACAGAATTATTTTTCTGTCTAGCTCTTCAGCAGGTAAGTCCATCAAAATCAGCAAACCTCCTTTTATATGTAAATTGACTACTGTAATTTTGTTTAGTGAAGGATGAGAATTCACAGGTTTTGTTGCACTAGAGATGTGCTTTGTCCTATCCCACTCCAAGATCCTCAAACACTCCACTGATTTTATACTGTTAACAGCCATTGCAAATGGTACTCACATACTTTTTTCTGGATAAGAAATCATCCAAAGGCATTTTCTGTCTTGAGGATTTGTCTTTTTTTTATCCCCCTTTTGCTGTGGTTAGCTTTATTCGTTAGCCCTAAATTATTCTTCTGTTGAAAAAGGTAATTTTTAAAGCCCTTAGTTTCCCTCTGTTAGAAAAAGTTCATTATGTTACATTTCAGACTACTTTTTTATCAAAGCAGCATCAAAATACAAGAAGTAAAGCCTTTCAAGAGATACTACTGATCACTGTGATCATCTTTGTCTTTCACACAAGTCACTACAATAATATTTTCTTGTCACGAATTACACTGTGTCTGAAGTTCTGCTAGTATAGCACACAGAGATGGGCTGAGAGGTTGTGCTGGTGAACGTGATGTGAGTTCATTAGATGTGTGTGTCTTCTGAGATGCCCTCCAGGAATATGTCTCAACCATACCAGGGCCACTTAGACTCTTTGAAAAATAAAAACCACTCATGGGCCAAACCAGATGATGCTGCTCAGTGGTTTTCCCCTACAGTCAACTAAAAATTTGCCAGACAGCAAAGCTAACGTTTATTCACTACTTTCATTTTCACACATTGTTTTCTTGCTCACAGCTCTACTTGTGTGCGTTTTCAGGGTGTTTCATACATGACCCCTAAATTCAGTCCCACTACAATCCAGTATAAGCAGTGCTCCTATTAATTCTAATCCTTCTGCCATTAACTGTAATATACTTAGAAGCTAGCCTAATCACAATTACATGGAGAGTCATTTGGAAAATGTATAAATTAACTTTATCAGTGGTTTTAGCTATGTTTATATTGAATTCATCTGCTGAGCATCTCTTTACATTCCCTCCATGGCATTTCCATGCATTGTTCCAACCTCTCCCCAGTGTTCAGCTAGAAGGACAATGGGAGAAAGCAGTTCCACATTTCCATCTATCTGTACACAAATGGCCTCAGCCTCTGCATTCTTTCTTTTCTTATTTTTACCCCCCAAAAGAGCTCCCAGGGCAGAAAAGGAATGCTGGATCAGGTCTGTCCATAGTTGTGTGTTCCCCAGCATCCCACAGAGGGATGTTGTTGCTATTATTTTAACAGCAGATCTCTGCTGTTGTTTCTATTTTAATGGCAGATTTTAAAGCTTCCGCTGACATTGGTACAGGCCCTGAAGCTCAGCTAGAGAATCAGAGGTGGTGAGCAGATGGTGATTCAAAGGAGGAATGTTGTATCTATAAATATTCTGATGAAATTCATATCCAGTGTTCCACACAAGAGCAACCAACTATACTGAATTCTTAATATGGGGGTTTAATTAGTCTTATGTGGTAAATGGGTTCTTAATCTGGGTTCCCTAACAGGCAAATCTTTACTCAGAGTGTGTAACTATTTATGTCAAACCATTGAAAAAATTATGAAAGGTTAATTGTGTATTAATTATCATTTAAAGATGTTACCATTTACCAAATAAAGGGTAACATCTTATTGTTGTCAGGGCTTCTAAAATAGCCCAAGAAAAGGAAAAGGGGCAGTAGCTGAGGCACAGCAATGAAATGCTCCTGGATAGTTTGCCATAGCCAGAATTAAAGTAATGTTGCAGTACATGAGTTGAATGTTTGGCAACTCAGATCTCCTTCTGGAAAAATTAAGTGCAATGTCATTTAAACCAAGGTGCCAAACACTACAAACCACCTTATGGACATCTGTATGAATCAGCAATCTCTAAACCAGCAGGTTTTTGATGTTCTGTTTATACCTTCAGGTTATAATTTGTTTGCTAATTGTGATATGCTGATTTTTGTTAGCTACTTCCTTATATGTATTTTGGGAAAGGAGAGGAAATGTTGTTTAAATGTTGTTTAAATGTTATTCCTATGTCAGGAACAAAGGGGAAGAGAATCAGCACCTCTTAACAGCTTGTGTATAAGCTTTATGCAGTTGGGTTTGTTTCCTGAAGTGGCACTCGGATCTGAAAGCTGAAGAATGAAGCTATACAAATTACAAAAAATGTGTGAAAGTGTGGAAAAATTATTTTTTCATCATCTTTTCATAGGCACATAAAATAACTCTAGCCTAAAGCATCTCTTTTGAACATTGGGCTGTAAAATAAGGAGACAAATTGCCTGTCTACATATCTAACATTTTAGCTGTATTTCTTAGGAATTTAGGCTCACTGAAGGCCATCAGTCGGCAAATTTTCCTTTTCCCCTTAATATTCTCACCCACTGGTCCAAACTGACTCACTGGTCAGCTTCTAACAACTTTGACAGAAGGATACCAGTGTCAAATGAATTACAATTCTACACATTTTGTGAAAATGAAAAACAAATTAGCACCTTCACTGAAGAGGCTGTCTTGACTACTTGCTCTATATGCTGAGCCCAGGAGAACATCCTCAGACAGGAGCCAGATGGAGAAAATGTTTGCCTGCACCTGGGATGCTGTGAGATATTTGGGAGAATGTATGGGGAGCTGAAAATGCTGGTAACAACAGGATACAGTCATTGGGGAAGGGGCAGGAAGAACTAATATTTCTGGTGATATCAGAACATGATGCAAATCATCCATCCAGCTGCTTGCAAGAGCTTCTTTCTTTCACAGAAATACCCTCTAAAAGTCCTCAAGAGTTCAGGGCCCAGAGGAAGAGCAAAACTAGGCTTTTGGGGTAGAAAATGCTTATAAAAATCTTCCTGAAGTGCTGGTATGTCCTTGTTCATATTTTATTTTACAAGATCTAAATAATGCCATCTCACCTGTGCTCTGCAAACAACATTCAGTAAAATAGCTGTACCGGTGTGCAAGAAGACAGAAGGAGAAATAAAGATTGCCTCTCTTCTACATAACTTTCCTGCAACTGAAGTCCAAAAACTGAATAATAGCAAAACACCTTTGCCCAACTTTTACCACAGGTTGTCAGCCAGAAAAGAAAAGAAAAAAAAAAAAAAAAAAAAAAAAAATTCCTCACTTAACAGCTCAGTGTTCTATCATTTCCATTCTTCATTTTGGGTCTAACAGCTGTTTGAGCAGCAGCTTTACCAAACTCTGTAAGAGGCCAGCAGGCCTGCAGTCTATCTCAGCCACCCCAAGCACAAGGTAAAGGTAGCCTATTATGGCTAGGCTAGAATTTTCAATGATGGTCATGCATGCCAATACCATACTTTAAAACTTGATATACCTCTGAAGGCATGTAAATAATTTAAGCACACTTTCCTTCCCCCCACATACATTTTCAAATGCAGTTTAGGCTCTTAGGTTCAAGTAAATGTCTAAATTGCATCTGATGTATTTTGCGGCTCCCAGTGGCTTCAGTGAGACTATTTTTCTGAATAAGGGAATATAAGGGGTCACAATTTAATTTTGTTCAACATTCTGTCTTCTGTTGATACTACATAAGGTGATTTGATAAATACTGCAATTTCTGAGTGGACTTACCTAAGGTTCCAAAATCAGAACTGCTAAATGTGCAAAACAAGATCATGCATGAGGGAAATAAAATCAAAGTCCCACTGGAGTTCCATGGCAAGCAGCAAAAGGACTTGACAGTTTTACATTGAAATGAAAATATAGGATGAAAACAAAGAACCCAATTCCTCACCTCACAACTGAAATAATTTCAATACCTCTTATTTTAATAGATATTTCTGCTTAAAATTATATACTTATAGGATGAAATATTACATTTCTTTCTGAAGGGACTGACCCTTACTGAAGTTACACATCACATCTAGCACGTCTATAATTGAAGTCTTAAAGAAATATACTTTATTCCATAGTCTCTACTGTTTATTTTGTGCCACAGACAAAACTCTGAGCAGTTTCCATTTCCCCTACAATTAGGCGCTGCTCCTACAAACACATAAGTGTGAGCTCACCTTTCCTGCTGGGAGGGATTTGGATGGGGGACTCACTGCAATAAAGGACATGAATACATTTTGGCAGGATCAGGGCCTTAGATAGCAAGGAGGAAACGGGCTAACAGAAACCACCTTTGCAAATATAAAAAAGGGAAAGATCCCATGAAGAGAAATTAAAGTTTTATACACTTGTAGGTGCCAGACAGAGTATTTAAAAGGAGAAGAAACTGGAGGACATCAGAACTGATCTTTTTTTAAAATCCAAGTAGAGAGTGAGAGTGTCCCTTTAAGGGTTTGTGACATGGCACAGACCAGGGTTTGCTTCCTTTGGCACTGACTGAACTAATGTTTTCTTTTGCCAAGACATTCAGTGACTGAAAGTGCAGCTTTTTCTTCCTCACAGCCGTTTCCTCGCCCATTATCAAATATTTTCCCTCCAGCTTTTGCCTTCCTCACGGGATGTAAATGATGCAGGAATTTCGGCTGCTCTGCTTCAGTTTACCAGAGTGATAATCGTAGGCAAACACTCACAATCTGTCTTTCATTAGAAGAGTTTTTTGCACTTCTGTTTAACACAGGGAATTTTTTGAATTGCCCTTTAAAAGAAGATTTCACATCCACTTCTGCCTGGAGGGAAACCCATGCTGCCACAAATATATCTCCTGGAAAAAGGGGAAGGCTCTCGTTGAGTGATTATCACCAAAGACAGCAGGCAGTTCTACCGTCAAGTCACAAACATTACCTACTTGCTGCAAACTTAATTGGACAAATCTATAGTTAAAATAATGCTTTTCCCATTAAAAAGCAAGGCCTTTTTTTGCTCCTCTATGCAAAAACATGTGTGAAAATTCCATTGTAAAATTAAAGTGGCTTTCACTACCAAATGCATGAAACCTCTCTTGCAAAGCACAATTATCTTATTTTTAGGCAGCAAACATAACACTAGGATCTAACACTTGTTGTTAAAAAAAAAAGTAACTGCAAAATGGGGAGGGAGAAGAATTTCTAAAATACCTAAGATGTGATAAATGTTTAAATACAGCGTTTTAGTGTCCCTAGAAAAAGATTATACTACATTTTTATACAAAACCCATATCAAAAAATACTAGTATTATATAGAATATATAATATATATAATAGCAATAATTTAAATTATATATAATATATACATGTACATATTATAGATCTATCTAGAGAGGAAGAAACTTATACAAGCACATGATGTGGGGAAAGTATATAGCAAGTAAAATGGGATTCAAACTCCATCCAATATTAAACAATCACTTTTTCTGAGTTGGTAGCGGGAATGTCTTCAGTGAAAAAAAAATCCTAGAACAAAAGCAAAAAACGAGAGGGAGAACTACATTCACTAAAAATGGGGATAATTAAAGTATAAGTCATCATCACTGTTATGCTTTTGTTTAAATGCAGGAAATGGATGGGCTCGAGTTTTCAGTTGCTTGCTGAATTTGGCCCCAAATAAGTATCTAAAGGCTCTTCTGAAGGAAAATAAACAAACAAATATTTTATAATAAATTTTGAAATTCAAGTCCTCATTAAAAAAAGAAACCTTTTTATCAGGGTAGTAAAAATGTAATTGAAGAAAAGGAAAATGTTAGATCTCCAGTTTGGGAAATCCCTTGTGCAAGGAACTTACTCCTTTCCTTATTAAACTAGGATGCATTTTAAGTCAACAATTTGAACTGGAAATCCTGACGTGTTTAATTGCTCTACAAACTCTGCAAACTAGGCCTCCAGCTTCAGATTCCTCTGCCCTCACAAAGGAGAAATTACTTCTTTCTATTCCCTTGTTTATTGTTAAGACGTACAAGAATAAAGGGAGTTTTTCACAATATCTTAGACAAAAAGGAAACATAGTTCAGGAATTTCTGGGGGGTTTTTTCCACAAAATACCCCTTTATAAATGGATATCTCACCTGTAATCATTGTGCACTGAAAAAAAACCAAAAACACCCTCAAGACCTCTGCTCTATTTCACAAAACTCTACCTTTATTCATCTTAGTGAATACATGGGGAAAAATTTGAGCCAACCACACTGTAAAGAGTTGGTGTGAATGTTGTCTTATTAAAGGAGGTGACTGAGCAGCAACACCTTCAGAATATTACTCTTTGTACAGCTGCAATGTCCTGAGGCCCTGGATGTGAATTGGTGCTCTGCTGTGCTGTTAAATGTGAGCAAAGGACAGCGCTGGGCTGTCACCAGGAGTCACCAGTCAAAGTACTGCGACAGCCCAAGTGCTGACAATGAATCACCTCCTGCTTTAGAAACAAAGCTGGACAAACTCCCTAAGTTACAGGAGAAAAGTCACGACTCAGGTCAAAAATAATACAACTGTGAATGTAAAATAAAGAAAAAGAAGGAAGCAGAAACTGGGAGGTGAGGGGGGAGAAGACTAAAAAAGAAATGCTTAATTTTCTGTGAAAAATGCAAAATAAATATTATTCACTTCATTAGATGACCATAATAATAAGCTTTTTCTTCCCATTTGTCTGCACAGCAAACATAATTGTAAATGGTACAGCAAATAGCAACTACCTGAGACGTAATTATTTATATTTTAATTCATGACTGTTCAAGCATCCTTATGAATACCCAGTAATTCTTTGAATATTCACAAACAAAATGATTGAGAGTTAGTTCAGAAACACATATTCTCATTCAGCTGCAAGTAATTGCAAAAAGAAACGACTGCTACTATTTATAATTCTTCATTTAAATTTGGGGATCCTAGCCAGAATGGCATTTCAAGAAACTTTCATTGGCATGCAGAAAAGCTGGTCCCACTTCCTTCCAGCAATGCCTCCAGCAAAAACATGCAAATAAACAATATAATAAGTACAAATTTTGAGGAGAGGGGGAAGACTAAATTATCTGAAGTACTTGATTATTATAAATTGAGTTTAATTATCACCTTAACAATCAGAAACGTGGTATGCGTAATTTAATTAGGAATTAAAAATTGCCTCTAGGTATACCTGTAGAATAAGTAACTACACTCACTGCAATAATGTCTAATATAGTCTTTCTGGCACATAAAAAACTTCTGTATACTGATAATTTAAATATTAATACTAAAAAGCACTGAAATATATGATGTTTATATCCAATGAAAATCCATAGACTGAACTCCATGTATAGCATCTATTGATTATAAAAGGGACAAAGACTGGAATAAAGTAGCAAAAGTTTCAAACAGGATTTTAAATATTACTCTAAAAAAATCCTGTGGAGCTGACTATAAGAGAAAATATTTCCTCTAAAAGAGTTTTTTTTAATTTTCCCCAGAATTCCTAACTTCTTTGCATTAAGCCATGGAGAACAAAAACCATGGGAAGAAACCCTGCTCTTTTTTATGAAGGCTTCTGCTTAACTGAGTGGTCTTCCCTTTCCTCTCTCTTACATATCTGAACTACACCAAATTATTGCATTTACTCATATAGTGCCATATAAATTGTCTTCAGAAACCATATTGAATAGTATATTTCATGTATAGGAACCATGCTATTCATTATTCTGGGAAAAAAAATAAAAACAACACAGGAAGGTACCCAGATGCAGGGAGAAAGTCTGAAAATAGTTTCTAATTTCTTCTCATGCTGAGAGCAGCTGGTGGGTAGGAAATGAAGCCCTGAACCGCTCCCTTTCCCACCTCATTTCCCTCTTCCTTCCCAACAGTGATCCCTCTCTCTGGTTTTCTATCAGTTTTCTGGTTTTCTACTCCTTTGCCATTATTAACTCCTCTCTTTCTGATTTCACCATCAGTTCATTCCCAGGAGGATAAAGTACACCTGTGACTCAACATGAACACAAGGGTGACTCGGTTCATTCCCTGGTGCATTGCATCCCTTGTCCCAGCCAAGTGAGCCCCTCAGAAGGATTCAGGACACTCAGTCCTCATCCAGCTAAGCTACAGCACTATTATTCTTGATTTGCTATTTTTTCATCATTTCTCAGCCCAAGGACAAGTCAGCACCTACAGAAGCCTGTGGATTCTCCAGTCCTGTGGGTGTCTGAGAGCACAGCCAGGAGCAGGGCATCTGACACTGCAACAGAACAGAGGCAAAAAATGCCCAGACATTTTTCCATTCCCCTTTGGGGCTGAACTGCTTTTCTGTGGAAGGCTGTAACCATACTGGGTTACTTTCTTACATGCCCTGTGTGTACTCAATCCAACCCCTTTTCATTTTTTTTCTAAATCAATTATTTCAGCATTGGCCTGGATAAATGATGCTCAGCACCTTAATGTAACTTGAGCAAACAGTCCTGAAATCTCTTAATAACCAGACAATTTACAATCAGATCTTTCATTCTGAGAAGCAGACTGAGGTGGCATTTTTTTATTCCTGAAGTTGCATTATACAGCTATATTTTCACAAAAGCTATTAATTATTGTCCATTTCTGTAATGGCATGCTGCTAGGCACTTCCACAGCTGCCTTCCCTTACCCCAGCTCAGGCACAATTTCCTGAGTTATGGAGTAAACAGAATTACCCTGTACAGAATAATCCAAGGAGTCTCTAATGGGGCAGTGTGGGCTTTCTGCTGCCCCGCCAGCCTTGCAGGGACCTGCACAGCAGTGCTGTGATGTTACGGTTTATGTGGCCAACACTCCCGAGCATTGAGGTGAATAATGTGCCTGCCTTGCCACTAGCCACAGGGAGACTTTGCTAGGCTTGTTTGATGGTAAATGAGGACTTTTTTTTAATTTGCTCTAAAGAGCTTGGCACAGGAAACCCTCAAATCCTACCATAATAAATCTTCTATTTATCTTTTAAAATCCAGAGCAAAATAAAAACCATTAAGCACCCAGAGTCATGGGCTGAATTTTGTATTTTCATAGCTTGCTACAATCTTCTGGCATAAAAAGATTAAACTTTATGAAGCAAAAAAACCCCCAAAACTTCTCAGTGTAAAAATAACAGCCTGGCTGCCTTCTGTGGAGCTTTGTATTATTGTATGACACAATTAAATGGCAGGAGCACTTAGATATTGCAAAGACAGGCACAATCCAGAAACCTGTGTCTGATTCAACCTGATTGTTTTCACACTATCAGGCATTTGCACAAAATCTGAAGAGTAGGCATGGTCCAGCTATAGCATAAAATGATCACCCAGGTATTAGCCTCACTGTCATAATTATCTAACTCCTACAGACTGACACGGTATTGAAGCAGAAGAAAAAGGAATCCCCCCAGAATTATTCCAATCCTGACTGTTGTGCTGAAGAGGAGCCTACTTTCTGGCTATCACAGCCTGTTTAGGGTATCTCAGAGCAGAAATCAAGGGAGAGGTTAAGATCTCCATGGCGATTACACATTCTTAACGCCACTGAAAATAAGGTCACAGAAGTTGCACCCGTGAAAATCAGCACCATATAGTCCTTTGAAGGGCAGATACTTGGCGTGTCAAATAGTCAGGCCCTCTTTTAGCAATGCCTCCACACACTAGGATACGTCAACTAAAAATTAAGCATTGCCAGTCCCAATTCTTGCATGGTTTTTAATTACAAGTTAAGGCAGCAGCAGAGTCCAGCACAACCTGAAGGCTGAAGTTTGCTTTTAAAAAAGGCAGTGGGAATGTTTTCATTAAGTCTGAGAGGGTATAAAGAAATACTCAACAGGTCTTCCATGATTTTTTCACCCTGGTGAGAAAAGCTGCTTAAAGCACAATTAAAATTCATTTGCATTTTTTCTGTGTAAAGGGCAAAGCTGAAAGAGGGTGCTGACAGGGAAGGACCGGGATAATTACTTCATAAAGAAAGTGATTCTTGTAAAAGTAATTAAATGTGTTTACAGTAGCACCTACAAACATTTAATAATTGACCTTTCAATAGGATCCTCAGAGCAAGATTGAGGAAAAACCAGTATGACGATTAGGTAAAAAATAAAAAAATCTGTCAATCTCCATCTATTCTCAAGTTTCCTTCTTCCTCACTAAACTCAGACTTAGAGAACCAATCTACAGACATTTCAGAGGTAAACCAAAAAGAACCTATTTCTAAAGCCTCCCTAACCCCACACATCATATGCACCATACATTTCTAAATGTTATAACATGCTCTCATTGAAATTATTTTCTCTGCCTAGGCATCCACACAGATGCTGGTATCATAGGAAAGCAGCACTTCTGATATCTTATTTAGGGACATTGCTCTTACTAGTGCAACTTCTTAAGAAGTCTGTGATGTACAGTTCTTCACTCCTATTAAAAGCAAAGACATTTAAATGTCTTCAATTTTCTCCTTGGTTTTGAGGAAGATTTCTGATCAGGGAGTTCTCTATTTCCTGAAGCTCCTAAAAACTGAAGCTCGGGTTTGTTAATTCATTGGTCATGGAAAAATGTCAGTGTTAGCCAAGAGTACATCCAGCCCCTGAGTAAAGTCAAAGAACTGTAAGTCGTTCATAACTATTCTGTGTGCCCTGGCCCACTGATTTTAAAACAATTTTTGCTGTGGCTGCATTCATATAAATGTGCTGATTATTAATATGATTTGTGTCAGCTTTTAACCAGTTGGTTAAGTACTCTTTAGAAACTCTAAATTAGTTCTTTCAAAGGTGGTTTGCAATAATTTCTTCCCAAGCTCCTTTCCAAGAGCTACATATGGACATAGTTGGAAATGTCCATTTAACAATACAGAAAGACTTCTTTCCCAAAAAGCAAAAGCCTTGAGAAGAATGAACAGGTGCAGTGGCAGTGAAGTGAAGCTATCCACTCTGACAGCAACTGAGTTCTATCATGCAAGAGTTTAGCTGAAGTTATTTTTAATTATATATATATATATATATTAAATTAACCAAGAAAATCCAGCTTAGAAGAAATTAAAACTTCATTAAATCCTTCAGAACTTTACATGTAGCTTTGACTTTTAGCAATTGAAAAAATGGGAAGCAGTTTTGAGTGCCCAAATTTTGCATTTGAGTAATATATAAATAAAAATGCCTTATTCTTTATTTGCTAATTCATTCTATGATCTATATTAAAACCACTTTTTAATTAATTGAAACAAGGAGACTTGAGATCTATTTCTAAAACAGTTGCATGACTTAAAAACATTAGGTAGTTTAATGATACAAAAATAAATACTTAAAGACTGGCCAAATCCTAAGTTTTCCCGATTCTCCATAATTTTATTTTTTTAAAAAAAAAAGCTTAACTAAACTAAATCTGAGTGAATCCTTACTGTCTTCACTTTTTTTTCTGCTGAGTCTCAGAATGAAACTCCTCCTCTGACTTCCTCCATTGCTGTGAATCAGTTTGTTCTGGCCTAAGCCACTCACTAGGTGAATCCTTCCCCCTGACAGCTGAGAGAGGCTGCATTTGCAAACACACAGCAAACAGTGGCCAGCCCACTGTCACTGGGTTCTGACTCAGACAAGCCTTTCACCATCTTCACAATACTCTCAGATCAATAGCTCAGTTTAGCAAAGGATATATGAAAATATTATTGTAAATATTATTGTAACAAGTGCTTTTATCACTTCTGGGATTGATTTACTGATTCATTGTTTTTGGACCTTGAAGAATATGCAATTAAAAGCTGCCCCCAGGATGCAAATTGCTACTAGAATTTCAATTGGGACTCACTTCTTCTCAGTTTCAAAAATCCTCAATCTTCTTTCAAAGATATTTCAATTTAATTTTACTATACCACTATGTTATCTCTCCCTAGAACTTCTCACCAGAGCACACTACAGCTTTTAACACAGGAAATGCAATGAGGTTATATTTTGAGACAGCAGATGTTTCACAGGTGTAAAAGGTTGCAATCATAACCTATTTTCAATGATAATGGAAATAAGGAGCAGAAAGCTACACTTTTTGGGACTTTTTCCCCTCTGGAAAAAATAACGTCTCAGCATTGCTGCATGGTACTCTCTATCTGAGGAAACTGTAGTTTGAATAAAAAGCTATAGAAGCAAAATCTTTCAATGTCCTGCTATGCAGAGCTGCTATGGACAGAATTAGGAACTGGAAAACCGGGAAGACCCCACTTGCCTGCATTTTCCCTACACCCCGGTGCCCACTGCTGCTCTTCCCAAAGGAGCCACACAGCTCCCAGGCTGGCAGACACTGCCCATCCCTGTGTAAACCCACGATGCCTTTTCTGTCAGGAATTAAACAGAAGGTGCCATCCCATTACTGCCAAGTAACTGCACCGTTTAAGAGGATGTCAGAGAACTAAGTTACAAAACCCTGTAACTCTATCAACGGGCATTAGCACTCTCAGCCTCTCTGGAAACTCTGTCAATCTCTGAAACAGTGTCAAGTTTAGAAAATTTAGGTTCCTTTCACTGAACTTGATTTTATATCACCAGTGTAAGCTACAGATCTCAAAATGGACACTTGGGGTGATTTAAATCACAGCTGAACAGATTTTACTAATTTTACAAAAAGGACAAAGTAAATGCCATCTGTCTCAATATATTCAGGAATTTTTTCAGTACTTTCAGACTGCTTTTAGTGCATTATTTAAACTTTTGTAACCTTCTTAATCTAGATCAGAAGGCAAGAAAAAGAAATGTTGGGGAAGGGGGGGAAATTGGTCTTCAAAGACCTAAGACTGCAAGCAAAGATTCATTCTGGAATGCAACGGATTACAATAGGAACAGTGATCTGTGTGAATAGAAGTGACTCAAATGGCACCGACTGTGTTGTAAAACAATGTAAATGCTCTTTTCTGAATGCAGCGCTCTTGGAAGGCATCTTTCAACTTTTCCATCTGAAAAAAGCATCAGTTTTCCTTAAAGACAGATACGGATAAAGCAGGACACTTCTGCCTGAGGAGAGGCTAGCTGGGCTGATATTTGATATAAGCACTCAGTCCCAAATGGGAGGAGGGAGAAGTGATTGATGGTTCGTAAGGAATTACTTGACTTTTGCTTGTAACAGAAGCTTTTTGGATTCTCCCAAAGTTCTTGTTGAAGACAAGAAACATCTTTTGAAACAGCAGTTTTCCCCTTAGCAGCAGATGGAATAAACCTGAGTAAAAAATGCTGCAGATTTAAAATGCATATAAAAGAAAGGAAGATATTGATTGACACACTGCCCTTTTTCTAATGCTCTACTGTTATTTAAGGTTTGTCTCTGTTTTTCTATTACCTGCCCTCTTAATAGTGTGAGTAATTCACCTCTCTGCAGGAGGAGTTTGACACACCCAGCATCAGGAGTTCCCCAATTCAGTAAGATATGTATTACCACAGGGATAACTCCTTATTGCTCTGCGTCTCATGGGGCTCCAAGGTCAGGGCTGCATGAACTTGACTAAGACAACCCTTTCCCAAGCCCCCACAGGGCTCGACTCTCCTGGCTCTCATCTGGACAACTCCATCTGCCTCCTGCAATTGTCTCCTCTGGGAAAGACGAGAGCATTAGCTCTGCTGCTGGACTATGGGGGAACAGAAGTATTAGGAGGGGCAGATTTTCGCGTTTCCTTCCATCGTGTACACAAGGGAGCAACAGATCTGAGCTCCGCACCCCATCTTAAAGAGGCAGATCCCATCTTAAATTCATTCCTACAGGTGGAATGAATTCATACAATCCCAGTCACACACAAATTCGTTGGGAAGACTTCTCATCAATAACGCCATCTCAAGGCAAAGGCAAAGCTGACACTGTCTTACATCTCGTTGTCACAGAGACTACGAGCCCCGTGCAGAGGACGACGCAAAGGACAGTGTTCGCCAATGTGCTCTACCTCGGGAAAGAGACAAGAAAAATTGTTCTGCCAGCGTTTGAAATCTTAGCCCCATCCACCGAGCACTCAAACAAAAGCTGAAGTGAGAAACTGAATTAAGTCTCTCCCTCTTCACGGGTTTAACATCCACTGCTCAAAGAACGGACTCCATCAATATAAGCTTTCACAAGCAAGGGTAATAAAAAAAAAATTTAAAATAATTTTAAAAAAAGGAAGTAGAAGGGTCAATCGCATTTTCTCCTGCTCTTAAAATCTCTTTACCTCTCCGGAGGGTGGGCGGGATGAGCGGCTCCCGCACCGCCGCCAGCGGAGGGGGTTTGCCCGTGGGCAAGGAGGAGCAGGAGCCGGGTTGGGATGGACATGGATGAAACATCCCGAGAGACACAGGAGAACAACACACCGCGCCGAAAGAGCTGAAGATTTTACTCTTGTCAGCCACTAAAAGCTTTGTCAAACTCTCGGGTCTTAATCTTACGGATAAGCTTTTGTAATAAACACATTGAGGGTCTTAAAATGTGCGCCGGGGGTTTTTTCTCTCTTTGCAGATGTTCGCCAGTGTAGATTCAGATAAACACAAGGAACGAACAATCAAACGCTGAAAAAATGCTTTGTTTTCTTTTGTTTAATTTGTTTTTTGGGGATTGTTTGTTTGTTTTCGGGTGGTTTCGGGGTTTTTTTAACCGGTAGGTGCCCTTTTAATATGTGCAACCAAAGATACCGATGGGATGGACTGCACTGGCAGTAAAACTGGTTTATAAAATCGCTTGTGTGTTTCTTCGCGAGGAAAGGCACGGTCCCAAAGCAGGAGAAGTCTATTTAGCGGCCGCACCGTGTTGTTCTGCCTCTGAAGCGCCTGTGCCCGTCTGGCCGTGAGGACACCCCGACTGCCTGCAAGGAGCGGCCGTATTTTTGTGAAGGCAACGGCGTCCACGGAGACACGTTCCACCCACCCTCTCCAAAAATTCAAATAAGTCTTAAACTTTCGAGGAGGAAAGGAGCGCGCTGGGGTTTGTCCCCGCGCCCTTGGGCTGGCGAAGGGACGGGCGCACGATGTACAGGGCGGTCAACAATACACACAGCGAGGGGGGCAACGCCTGCGGCCCCCGTGACCTTCCCGCCGCTCAGGTTAAATCTATAAATACCCAGAAGACACCCGAGCCCATTGTTTTGCTGCCCTCTGAAACCGAACCTGCCAAGGGGACGGAGGGGCGTCCCGCCACCCTCCTCCTCCTCCTCCTTCTCCTTTGGCCTGTCGGCGGCGAGAACCCAGTGGCCTCCCGGAGTCCCTGGGCGAGCTCGGCCTCCCCCGGCCCGGCCGCGGCCCCACGGGGTGGGGGAGAGAAGGTGAGAGCCGCTGGAATCCCCAGTTCCTCTTCACTACTTCGTGGTTGAACCCGCACATGATTAAAACCCGGATTTATCCCCCTTTTAAATGAGTCTCGTAAAAAAAAGCGCATTAACTCTGGCGGCAAAAATTCAAAAATTCACGGCTGAGGCATGACTCGGATGCTCGGGAGATGATTTTTTTTACAAACCTGGCGGATTTACCCGCTTGCATTTCTCACCTTTGCCCTCGCCACAGCCCGAGCCGGCATCTCCCAGCCTGGCACCTCTCTTCTCCCAGGAAAACGCGGCCCCGGAGGGCGGGGAGGTCTCTCGGGGAGACTCGGTCTCGCCAATATCGCCCCCGAAGAGTTTGGGCACGGCTGTAAGATGGCACGTAAGGGGTCAGGGGTTCCGCCAAAGCGGGGAAAGGTGTAGCGCTGCCTGCCAGGCGCTCCCGAAGGCTGCAGTGTGTACACGGCCAGCACAGATCCGCACCGAGCCGGGGAGTGAAGCGGGGCCGCCTCCTCCCCTCAGCCCCGCCGGGGGGACGTGCCCGCGCTGGGGAGAGAAACCCTCAAAACCCCCACACCCGCCTGCCCACAAAAAGTCTGCGAAAAGGAAAGCGAAGCCTTACTCTACTCGTGGCCGCATTTAGCTCCCCGCACTGAATAGTTTTCAGACCCTCCCGCCCTGAAATGCAGGCAATTCAGGCGAAAAGATCGATAAACGGGGCTAGACCGGTTTAAGCTCTCCTACGAAAATCAAGACATTATTTCTGTACGACTTTGCGGCCTCCCCGCAGCACCCGCGTACCAGCAATGAAGGAACAGCCCGTCCCGCTCGGGGGCAGCGGCTTTGAGTGCTGAACCTTTGGGACGCTATAAAAATTCCCTTGTCTAATTTTTTTTTTCTGTATCGCTGGAGATTTGGCAAGTTTAAAATACGTGTAGGTGTAAAGTTTGTTCTTAATTAGGTCTTGTAAAGACGGAATTTGGTGGTCATTATAGAGCCGCTAATCAATTTTCACCCGGCAGCAAAAGTGCACCGCGGAGGAATTAGGTTTAATGAAGTGACTGTGCAAATTACAGTCGCGGACTTTATTTAAAGTCTATCAACCTCCTAAAAATGATTTCTCAAACTGTTCTTGATTTCCTTTGCTTTATGAAAAACATCGCGTTTACTTTCTGAGGTTTTCAGGCATCAGCCGTTCTCTCTCCCCCGCTATCCAATCGGGCGCACGGAGAGTTTTCCAATTTTCCAATTCAAATTCAAGGAGAAATAGGCAAAAATAAACTTTCAGACCATACAAAAGTATATCAAATTTCGGCTAAAAATTTATGAGAAACGGTTCTTGAAAATAATTTTTTAAAAAGGTAAAAAAAATTTAAAAAAAAAGCGCCATTGATGCACCAATACCCTCTGTTATTAGAAAGCGGATTTTTGTCTTTGGTCGGGTATATATTCTTTTGAACTTAGGCTATTTTCTGACTGGTTGATCGCTGCTGTGCCCTCATCTTTATGTCCCTGCGCTGAGAGAAACGACCCTGGCAGCAGATTTTACCTACTTCTCCTTAGGATCCGCACCGGGAAAGGCTGCTGCTGTTAAAAGCAAATTGAAATGAGGTTCCTTAAGGGTGTAGAGGGGCGAGGTCTTCATGGTCTTTAGCTCCCTTCAAAAATACCTTAATTTATTATTTTTTTTACAGTGAATATTTTTGATACCNCCTTTCGTTTTTATTTTGTTCTGTTGGTTTCGGGTTTTTTACTCTGAGTTTTGGGCAGCTTAGGCTAATTAATAGCTCAGGGCACGCCACCCAAAAGAAATAAAAACAAATTTTAAAAGGTGCTTGCTGTTCCAAGCGCAGCGCAATGGATTCGGCAAAAGTGAAGGATATTTCTGCCCCTTTTCGTTTGACCTTTTTGCCCCATCCGAACATTAAAATCAAAGAGAAATCACCTAAAATTCGCTTTTCCCCCCACACTGTAACCGAGAGCGGGGCCGCTCGCTCCGTCCCGCGTTAAGGCCCTGGGGATCGGGCCGTGGGGACGGCGGGAAGGGCGCGGGGGCAGCTCGGGGAGCGAGGCCCGGCGCCTTTTCCCCCTCAGGATCCTCTCGAACCCGCGGCCGCCTTTGCGGAACCCTCGTTTTAGGCCCAGGGGGACACAAGAGGAGACCGAGGGCTTGGCTTGAGCCAAGGGATGGCTGCGAGCTAGCGGATCCCTTTTAAATAAAAACAAACGAACGAGAGTTTAAAATTTAAAGTACAGGCACCAGGAGGGAGGTGTTGTGCTCCCTCTCCCCTGACCCGTCCCGGCCTTGGGGCGGCGGGCCCGGCGCCGCTCCCGGGAGGAGCCAGGCTCGGGAGCGGGTCCGGGCTCCTCGCAGTGCTCCGTGCCCGCCGAGATCCTTTTCCCTGCCGGGGGCATTTTCCCTCCGGACAGGGCAGGTTCCCCTCCTCGCCCCCCCGCCTCCGCCGCGGCTTGTGCGGAGCGAGGCCGCCCGGAGCCAGCGGGTCCGGTCCCGGGAGAACATTCCGAGCTGCGGGGGGATACGGCAGATCCCCATCG
>VWZU01009714.1:1361695-1373666 GCA_013397095.1 Sterrhoptilus dennistouni | reverse complement strand
AAAAAAAAATCAAAAAATAACAACCAAAACTGTGCACCGCTCGGCTCCCAGAGTAAGGGACAGAAGTGTCCAATCAGCCGTGCCACCCACCACATTACCTTCCTGACACCCTGGTTTGCCCCCACACACTCACAGCCCTGAGAGGAGGTGGCAAAGGCAGCTGAAGGGGCTCACACAGGGTGGTGGTGCCCAGGAGAAGGTGCAGCTGCGCTCCCGGGCTCGGCCGCCCCCCTGCGCGCTCCCCCGGCCTCATCTGCCCTGGGGCGCTGAGGTTTCCTCGGGGCCTCCTTCTTCCTGCCCCTGCCCCTGTTTGCAGGTGGACTCTGGAGCGGCGTTAGCCGGCGAGACAGGACCGAGGGACATTTCAAAGCGGTTCATAGGCCTGGGTTGGGTTTTTCGTTTGTTCGTTGGCTGGTTTTGGGGATTTCTCCCCGATACGTAAAATACCCTTAAGGAATTTGGGAGTTTTAAAGGGTTAGGAGACCTCGGGAGGAGCGGGGGAAAGCCGACAAACTCCAGGATAAGAACTTTAACCAGACTCCCTGTCCCGGGACATGCTTGGCCGGCGACCTTCCCAGGAGGAGCTCTTGTGCCCTGACTCTGACAGGGGGTCTGGTTAAAGTCCTTGTCCCGGAGGCCGAGGGGCTCAGCTCTGCCGTGCCTCAGCACTCCTGTGTTTCCCACCCCAGATCGGGGGGATTATGCCTCCCTTACCACGGCTTGAGGAGCAGCGGGAAAGCCGGGCCAGGATCAGGCGTGGGGCAGCCCACGGCGAGTCACGGCAAGGAGATTTTAGTCTGAAAGGTGACTGTTCTCTGCAGGGAGCCTGACTACTTTTCCATCGGGAAAGTAAAAGAAATCAGTTTAAAGCTGGTAGCAAACAGCATTTACACAGCGGCGCGTTGAAGAGCTGCTCCTTCGCAGATAATTGCTGCTGTTATAATTTGGGATAGTTTGAGGGAGTTGACGTTTAGGGATTTGCTTCCTTTTTTGTTGGATTATTTTTTCAGGCCAGATGCAACCCTGGGCTCCCGCAGCCACAGGACTGAGTGCGGTCAGGGATCCGGAGACACGGGGCCTGTGGTACCTTGCAGCCTCTCAGCCCGAGCTGCCGCCGGGGAGGAGGAGAGGGAGAAGAGGAGGAGAGGGAGAAGCCAAGCTTTAACCTCCCCCGGATCTGGGCAGCACCCTTGATCCGCTCTTGTCCCCAAGCCTCACACATGTCGAAAAAGTGGCGTTCCCCAGAAAACGCTGCACACGATGTTTCTCATATGGGGCGCTGCAGGCGGACAACCGGCCCCTTGTTACCGAGACGGGATCCAAAGGCCGCTTTTCCAGGGAGGAAAGCAGGAATGCGCGCAGCATTTCAATGTGTGTTAGGTCAAAAAAAATAAATATAAGGGGAGGGTTTTTTCTCTTTGAACGAAGAGACGTCTCTACCTCATACATGATGTGTTATACTGTAAACAATCCCGTTTAGGGCCGAACCTAAAGCGAAGCAGACTTTAATGGGACTATTCAAAAGATCTGTGGCCGCCGGATGTAATCCTCCCACTATGTAAAACAGAAGTTTATCCCCCCATGCTATCAACGCTAGGCACAACTACAGAAGGAGGAGAGTGGTCCCCGGCCTCCTCACGAGATCTGCTCGAGGCACAACCCGGGGACTTCAAACACAGCTTACTTTGACTCACACGAAACACTTCTGCTGTGTAAGGCAGGCACGTCCGGGCACGCAGCTCCAAGCCCCTCGAAAATGGTCATGACCCACTGGACCGTCTCTTTCTGCATCTTAAACCTCGCCCGCTCTTGCTCCGCGCCCGGAATTTTCCCAGATTTATTCTTAAGCAAGCTTTTATTAGCTTCTAATACTGTTTTTATTAGTTTATAGTAACCAGAAAGCTGCCGGGGACCGGGCTCGCTCAGGGAGAAATTTTGGGCTCGGAGGAGGAATTTCTCCTGGTATCTGTGGTCTTTTTTTTTTTTTTTTTTTTTTTTTTTTTTTTTTTTTTNTTTTGTGCGACCTGCACTCCTCTCAGGTGGAAGATAGAAACCTGGAAGATAGAAACCTTAGAATCGAACGGAGGGCGACCAGCGATTACACCGTGGGATCCCCCCTGATCCATCTGAACCTTTATCCCTCCCTCAGCGCGGCTTTCTCGGCTCCCCACAGCCCATCCCGCTAATTCCCCCTAAAGCCTCAGAAACCTCCAGATATCCCCCCGCTCCCGTCTCGGTGCGGCCGCATTCCTGTCGGGGTCACGTTCTATCACGATTCTATGGGTGAAATGATCTCCTCTCTCCATCCCCTGGGGAGACACACGGCAGCGTGTGCGGTGCTTCCCCCTTTCCCCGCAAGGCCTCTGTCCCAGCCCTGTGCTCGGCCCCGCTCGCAGCGGGCACGGTGTCGCCCCGGGTCGAGGAGCGGCGTGTGGCGCGCTCGGAGGAGGAGCCCGAGGGCCGCAATGCCGCCTCTCGGCCTCCCGCAGAACAGTGTTTTGAGGCGGGCGGTGAGCAGCAGAGGCCGGACCGCAGGGACATCTCCGCGGCAGGGAAGAGCGGAGCCTCCCGGCCTCATCCCGAGGCTGCCCGGCGTGGGCGCAGCAACCGGGAGGTTCCGTGTCAAAGCAGCACGGGAAGCTCAGCCGCGACGGGCTCCAGCTTAGGGAAAGACAGCGCCGGCAGCAGGCGCCGGCTCTCGCCCGCCAGCGGGTGAGGTGTGAGAGCCAAATTCAGTGGGGACAGCAGCTCGCCCGCGGGGGAAGGCGATGAAACAAATTGAGAGCGGGATGTGGCAGCTCAGCACAGATAGGGGCTTCATCTCCTCGGGCATGAGCAGTGGGCGAGGGAGGGAGAGTCGCTGCAGGGCGTGCAGCCGTCGGCATCCAGCCCTTCTCTCGCGCGTGGGTGGCAGGAGGCTAAATAGGTGCTCCTGCCTTTGGGCTGAGTCAGGCGGGGCCGGCGTGACGACAGCGGCCGCACAGCAACCAGACAGAGCCAGCCTGCGCCACACTGCAGCCGCGCTCGGGGAATAGGAGCTCTGCCTTTGGAAAACAAAAACACAATAGCAATTAAGCGCTCATCTGAGTGTGACTGCTTGTTTGGCAGAGACTGACCGGAACCCGGAGGCTTTCCCCTTGCCAGCACACACATTCGCCCCCGTTCTCCTTCTTCACCATCCGTGTAAGAGGCGTCCCGCCCAGAAAAGCTCTCCAGTTATCGGGACAAAACTCGGGTTGTGGGTTGCCCCCATATCGCCCGTGGAATGGGGGCGCAAGGGAGACAAGTATGGTCTCTTCTAAAATAGCGGGGCCGAGCAATAGCCTCCGGCTCAAAAGTGCCTCCGCAGCAGTCCTGACTGGAAGTTTTCTTCTTTACAGATGTTTTGTGGCATATTGGTCTATTTTTAAGATCCCCCTGTGCCTTGGTAATCCTGCCCTGCCGCATTTTACTCACTTTGCGTTGATGTGGTTTCTCCTCTTGCCTTTCAGGATTATAAAAATCTCTCCCTCTCCCTTCCTCTCTTTTCCCTCTATAGTCGGGTTTCAGAGAAATGTTGGTTAAACCTCATCTGCTGCTTTCTTTCTCTTGTGATGGCAAATTCGGCGTCATCTGTGGACTTGCCCAATGCAAACATTGCATTAAGAAGTATTTCAAGGCATTTTATTGTTGCTCTGCAGCGCTTTGATGTGGTCTATAGGCACCGATTGTTGATGTCTCCCTGCGACTCCTCAGTGTCAGCATCTCATTTCTGTCACTTCTTCCTCCTCGCCCCGCATCTCTCCTCCCTTTTAAAAATAAAGGATTTGAAGGGTCGCGACAGATCCCACCACCTCATCCTCGAGTCATTTCGGTCCCATTTCCCAGGGGAGAGCCACTTGTGGCAGCAGGGGGCTGCCCCTAACCGGGAGACCAGAGATTTCCCTGCCCGCAGGCTGCAGCGGGCGCGGCCGTGTGCCTGTCCGCCAGCGGCAGCTCTGCTGTCCCCCACGGGCACCTCGCCTTGCCGCTGCCCTACGCTGCTCTCCCCGCAGCCCTCCCCACACAGGGGAGCGGGGACTGCGGCAGCGCCGGGGCGGTGACAGGCCAGCCCGCCCGGGGAGTCACCCTGCGGGACGTGTCTCCCCCTCTGCCTGGGCCCTCCCGCCAGCCACCGGCGGCTGGAGCCGTCTCTCCTCTTGGCAGCAGCGGGATCACAGCCGGTCTTCTGTTGCCAGTGGCTCGCGTGGGTCCAGGCGGCCGCACAGCGAAATCCCGCTGGCCCGTGGCTGCCGCGGAGCCATTCCCACCCGCGCTGAGGGAGAGGAGCAGCCCCCGCGCAGTCCGAGCCCGGCTCCGCCAGGCACGGCAGAAGCGGAGCGCGGGTCGAGGTCTCTCCAGCGCGGGCACCCGAGGAGCTTTGCGAACATCCCCAGTGAGCACCACGGGCTTCCGTGAAAGCGTGGTCTGCAGGGTCAGCAGCCTAATCCGGGTCGGTATCTTTGGAATGGCTAAACCAGGCAGCAGCGGCAGTGATTGCCCAGCAAGACAATCATCAGCAGCCAACGCCGCTGATTCAACACGGGCCTGTGTTTTCAGTGGGAGAGTGATGGGGTCAGCGTCTCTCGGGTCCCCCACATAAACACACTCCCTTTACCCTTCCTCCATTTGATTTTCCTTAGCAAAATAAACTCCTGACCTCCGCACGGGTGGGTCTCTCCCGGGAGCGAAGCCATTAGGCAGGTGGCAGTGCTGGGTCAGGGAGCGGGAGGCCCGAGGGAGGCAGCTGTCAGCCCGCCGCCTCCTCCCGGCCCATCTCAGCGCTGTCCCTGCCGTCACCATGGGCCGGGACCCTGGGGGCAGGGGTGCCCCTACCAGCTTCTCCGCACAAGGAGGGAGCAGACCAGAGAGAGCAGCCCTGGTGGGCTCAGGCAACGAGTCGGACTTGCTTTGGTTACTCCAGCCTACGGACCGTGTCCCTGAGCTGGAAGCATTGCAATAGATGTAAGGCTCCTGGGTTTATATGGGACAACTAATTTTTGAGGAACGCCCAAAGAAGGTTGGCTGTGCACCAGTGAAAGGAGAGGGCCAGGCACTGATCTCTGTGGTGACCAGTGACAGGACCCGAGGGAATGGCCTGAAGCTGTGTCAGGGTATGTTTAGGCTGGATATCAGGAAAACGTTCTTCACCCAGAAGGTGTTTGGGCACTGACTGGAACCATCTACCCAGGGAAATGGTCACAGCACCAAGGCTGACAGAGTTCAAGATGCGTTTGGAGAACGTTCTCAGGCACACGGTGTGATTCATGGGCCTGCCGTGTGCAGGGCCAGGAATTGGACTTGGATAATCCTTGCGGGTCCCTTCCAACTCGGTACATTATATACGGTTCTATGATTTCCCTCCTGCTCTGACGAAATTGGGTCGGGACCATTTGCCAAGCCGTGTCCTGGCCCTCGCGGTTTTCAATCGTTCCTGCAACTCGACGTGTGCGCACCTCTCCAGGCAGGCGCATAAAAGGGAAGGTCCCACAGAACGCTCAGTCAGTCCCTTGTGCGCTGGCGGATTTCTCCCTTGCGAAGGAGCGGGGATGTAAGATTAGCCCTGAGCAGATGTTCCGGCAAGCGAGGCTCGTCCGCAGAGAAAGGCCCGTGTTTCCCCGCCGCCCCATCCCTGCGCTCCCGGCGCTCTGTGGCTCCCGCCTCCCCGCGCGGGCCGATGACCTCATCCCCGGCATGTTTGCCATTACCCAACCATTTTTTTAAAAAAAAAAAATTAAAAAATATAAATTGCTGCTTTGCGAGATCAAAGTAACGATTTCTGGTGCATCTGGAAACTGGAGGAAAAAAATTGGAGCAGCAACAGTTGCACAACTTCAAAGTGTTTTTTTAACAATGATTTTTCTTCTTCCTCTCCTCCCCAGTCTTTCAAGCATCAGATAAAGACAATGGGCTCCGTGGCTGTTTTCCAAAGAAATAACCTGCCTAAAGTGCCGCACAATTTCTCAAGTAGACAGGAAACACCTTACACGGCTTTATTCTTTCCATCAAATGGAAATAGTGGGAGACTCGTCTTTCTACGAGCCCAATTCCCGTCGCTTCTAAACGGCGTCTGCGGGCTGTGCTATAACGTGTAGGTAAACGAGTTTCAGGCGCGGGCTGCCACTAAGTCTTTATTCTTTTATAGAGGTTTCTAACAACCCAGCACATGCCCCGAATA
This sequence comes from Sterrhoptilus dennistouni, assembly GCA_013397095.1. Taxonomy (NCBI): domain Eukaryota; kingdom Metazoa; phylum Chordata; class Aves; order Passeriformes; family Zosteropidae; genus Sterrhoptilus; species Sterrhoptilus dennistouni. The sequence goes on along the minus strand of VWZU01009714.1, from coordinate 1,367,470 downwards.
ACACAGCGGCCGAGTGTAACCCAATAACTTTCAGGGAAGGAGTGGAGGGCAGCGGCGAGGGAAGATTTCACCAGCAGATACCCTCGGGCTGACAGGGGATGTAGTGGATGGAGAGAAGCAGGTAGCGGGAGGGGCAGAGAAATTATTATTTTGTTTAGCAGTAGGATATGCCTGCCCCGGTACCGCAGTGGATCCCAAGAAGACGAGCAGAGAGGGTGGGAAAACTGCTCTCTCCTCAGGCCCCGCTCTCCGCCGGGGTCATTCCTTTGGGCTCGGTGTCCCTCAGTGCCATCTCTTCAGTGTTTCCAAAGAGAAGCACCAGGATATTTCCCTTCCCCAGGCGGTATCCCTCAAGCCCCTCGGTCCCATGCGAGGGGACGGTGCCCGCAGCGAAATGCCGAGGCCGCGAAGGGCAAGCCCGCAGAGGGGGAGGCTCTAATGGCTCCGACCCCGCGCCCCTGACCCGCTGCCTCCCCCACACTTGTCCCTTTTGCCCCCTAAACTACTTCAGGACTGTGCCTTTGAACTTGGAGCAGAGAAGAAACCCCCTTTGGCGGGGCGGTTTCCTGCGAAAGGGAAAAAGCCGACCTCGACTCTTGGGTGCCAGTAGACGTATCTGGAGTCCCGGGAACAGAAACTTTCGTCAAGTTTTTAAAGTTAACGGACAAGCTTAAGGGAGTAAAGAGGGAGAAGGAATAACCCAAAGAGCCGTGGAAGAGAAATCGCAGGGAAAAGCAAGAGAAACCCAGCTAAAAAGGCCGAGCTGGGTTAGCAGAATCCAAAAAGCAGAGCACGGCCGGGGCAAGGTCTGGGCCTTTAGCTGCAGGTCTGCGGGCCATCCTTCCCCTGGCAGTGCCCGCTGCAGCCGCGGTGGAGCTGAGAGAGTCCCAGCTCCGCTTCACGGCCGCGGCCTCTGCCCCGGGGCACCCCGGCCAAGGCCCCGCCGACAGATGTGACACCTCGGGGTCGCGCCTTCCCCCTCCGCCCTGACACCGGGCCATGCGGGTCGGCCTGTGCACTGCAGGCTTTACTGACCCCTTTTTATTGTAGCTGCATCTTCTCTGGTTTTCGCATCGGGTTTTTTACTCCTGTTGATTTTTAAACTCACGGCTCGGGCGGACGCCGTCTAGCCGGTGTTACGCGATTAATTCTCTTTGCGGCTGCAAAGATTTGCAGGCTCCCCGTTCCCTCTTTAGGTTTCACGACTGATCCCCGGCGAATTGGTTTCCAGGTCTGCACGGCGCGGCTTAAAAGTGACGCTTCAAAGGGCGCCTTTTCGTTTTAACGTCGGCATTGGAAAACAAATTTAGCAAAAACACTTCCCTCTCCCCGAGAGACCGTCACGGCGCACAAGCCCCAAAGCTCGCTGGAGAGAAGACACCACACGGAGTGTGGAAGTCTAGTGTGTCACCAGCCCTCGGGAGCTTTACAGCACCGTCTCTCACGGTTTGCGGCCCCGTGTAAACCCGTGCGGAGCTGCACTAAGAGCTCGACCCCTCCAGTCTTCTCGCACTCCCTATAAATAATCATTGTAAAGAGCCACAGAGCAAACTTTTCGGGGTCGGGATCTCCGCAGCTGCAGTTTCCCTCCTACACCGTTTCCCGGCTAAAGAAACGACCCTTTCGGAGAGCACCTTTTCGTCAGCGTCTCGCCGTATCCCAAAACATGTGTGTCCAGAAACAGAACTAGGTTGGCGGCATTAACTCTTCTGGTCCTCTAACCCCGAAGGCAGATTTAGAAATTGCTCATCTCCCGTTCACAATGGCAGATAAATCACAGAATAGAGGGAAACCCCGGGGGTGAAAACGATTTCAGAAATCAGTTCATGTTTATTTCCGGAGAAAAAGATCCCAAACAATAAACCAACCAACAACAAAAACGGTAACCTATTTCAAATATACCTAGGAGGTCAAAGTTACCTCTTTTTCACATAATCGGGGTTGACACCTCGTTTACACGCTGGCGCAGCTCGAAAGCTGTTTATGGGTGTGTTCGTGTATATAAATACAAATATATTTTCTTGAGAGAAACCCTCTGAAATTTGAGTACTGTGATTGGGTGTTGTTTTGGGGGCCCCAGGTGCTCAGGAGGGTACTGAGATTTTCCTTGTCTAATTACTCAAATAAGAACGAATTCGGGGGAGAGGGAGGGTCGAGGGCAAACTCACCCCAAACAAACTGGACAGGACTGGACACAGACTTGCCAATCAGACCTGGGTTGCCTCCCCCAGAAAGGTAAACCCCAAAGGAAGACAGACGGACAGATAGCTGGACAGACTGTCAGGCAGGGACAAACAGATTTTGCAAGTTAGAAAAGGAGCTTGAGTTCAGCCTGGAAAGGGGTGGTACAGTTCTGAGAGTGGACTTCACTCGGATTTATTTGTTTGGATGGAAGTATATATCGCCTTTGCAGGCATTGCTTTGAGCAAAACAAAACTGCACCTACACTTCCCTGTCAAGTTCAGAGGAAGAAGGAGAACTCGGAGCAAACTGTTCTTTCTCAGCTGAAGATAAAGATTACACTCCATACAAGACGGCCTGGCAGCTCAGACACAGCAGAAAGAGGGGTCACAACCAGAGGCTCATACTCACCCCCTCTGCTTTGCCAGCGGGTCCTGTGGACACCAGAGACAACACTTCTAGATGCCTTCAAACAGAAAGCAGGCACGGACACAGCAGCCCAGCGCTCCCACACACACACAGAGGACGCTCCCACCCACCCACACCCACACCCACAGAGCGATACAGGCGGCGTGAGGAGCAGGCGAGCCCCTGAGTGCCGGCTCCAAGCTGGGAGAAATTTTTCAGGAGCGGCGCGGGCAACCCAGGCAGCCCTGCTGCTTTCCCGGGGCCGGGAAATAGGGGAAGGTCGCAGGGACCCAGAGACGCCAATTTGCGTCGGCCGCAGGGTTCCCCAAAACGCCTCCCCAGGCGGGGAGTCGCGGCTCCAGCAGGGCTCCAAGGAGGCCGTACCTGGGGGTGGCTGCGGGCCGGCTGCCAGACAATTTCCCCCCTCGCTTGCCCTCTGCCTTCACCCCTGCAGGGTACGCGCTGCACAGCAGACCCACGCCCACAGCACTCCCGGGTCTGCACACGCATCCTCCCGTATAAGAGGCTCTACATGTACCTTCCTTCTATCTTTCCCCACCCCACCCCCCTTTATATATATATCTATCTATACATATATATGTATTTCCCCCGCACACGTGGTTTTGAAGATTGTTCTTGATCCGTTTGCCATGGCAATTGATCGCTCCGTGCTTAGCCTGTTTTCAGCAACAGCAATAAAAATGTCCATGGGACTTTTAGCTCTGTCTTCTTCGAAATGGGCTTTAACAGTGCGTTTGCCTAGACTTAGTTTAATCTCTCTGCCCAAACGTATCTCCCCAACCACCCTGTACCGTTTCAGTGTATTAGAATGTGCAAGGAGTCAAATATGTGTAAATACGCCTTTCCCGGCTGAAAGCTGCCCAGCTCGCAAGAATCAGGGGGGAAGAAACTAAACCATATGTGCACAACGCCACATTCTGCATTGCACTATAAGATAAAGGGCTTTGCCGCATCGATTCAATGGAAGTCATTAAAAAGAAAGCCAGTGAAGATTATACCAGTATTTGGGAGGCAAAAGGCTTGTTTAGAAAATTTATTTGGGATACGACGACGCCAGGTGAGAGTTCGCGAGGCAGTAGCAGAATCGGTGATGCATGAGCCTCAGTCGCCTGGAATAAAAGAGTTTGAAAAGGTACTCGGTGGGGCTGATCCCTGGGACGTCGGGAGAAGAGAGGAGCGGAGAGTCCCCGCTCGGGGTGAGCACCACGGGGGCAGAGAGAGACCCGCAGCTCCGGGACGCAGGAGTGATGCGCTCCCCGCCCTCGGCACCGCCACGGGCTACAGCGCACGGAGCCTCCGACGAAAAGGCGAGGGATCGGCGGGACCCGTCGGGCTTTGCCGAGACAAGAATGAAAACGAGCAGCGGGATTTATCTACGGCAGCCAACCCCGCACCCTTCACGGAACGGCGCCGAACGCGCAAGGCTTCATTTCTCGAAACGTACCAACTCAATCACTAATTGTTTCTATTCTCTTTTCCCTCCTAACGTGGTTTTCGTTATATGGAAATTGCTGCAATTTTCCCCACGGAGACGCTTGAAAAGAGCGAGCACTGCAGCCCACCACTGTTGCTTGCCCCACGCACATTGTCCCCGGGGCACTTCAACGTGAACCCGGAGTTTTGCCTCTAACTAATCCCAAAGTGCTCAAACTGTGGGCAATAACACATGACGGGGTGCCCAGGAACTCACAGAGTTATTCCCTGCCTCAGCAAAACACGCTCGCTTTGCCCGTAACAGGATGAAGGCAATAATTGCCCCGCTTTAAACCCTCCCCGAAAGCCCTCGATGGGAACAGAGGCGTGTAATTCTGTCCAGCCACGGGCTTGGAGCCCAAGGAGGAGAGCAGATCCGAGGGGCTCTGGACTCGTTCCTCTGCTCCATCACCTCTCTTGCCTCGCCGAGGTTTGGAGACTGGCGGAGGCGATGCAGGGCCAACGGAGCTTTAACACCGCACTGCAAGACTGAGAGAGGCTCAAGGCTGGGGTACACGGGCAGGAGCAGACGTGGCTTTCCAAATCCCGCTTTTATTTCGGAGGTAGCACCAGCAGAGGTAGCGGGGAACGAATAAAGGAAAGAAAGAGGAAAAGGTCGGCTATCGGAGCTCGTCCTGCAACAAAAGACGGCGGGCAGACCTTTCCTATCTGCCGGTGCCTTCACTCTGTTTTCTCTCCAGTAGCAGCATCAGGTGTATTTTGCCCTGTGGCTCCTGTTGCCGACTCTCGAAAACAAAATAATGAAAGTTTTCCCGAGCATCGTTAGCTCGTTTCTCCCTCTTTCCCCACGTTACGGAGATGGCGGCTCGGGCCAGCCTTCGGCTCGCCCCATATTTTCCGCGTTAGAGGAAGCGGGGAGCACTTAGCAAATAACCCCCGGTGAGCAGATCTGATCGCCCCTGCACAGTCCCCTCACAAATCCTTTTAAACCGCTCGGCCCCTGAAGTCATCCCCAGCTTACGGCTCGCCTGAAGGAAAGCGCTGGGGAATTATCGTCGGGAAACGGACGGACCGAGTCAGCCTCCTTTTCCCTGCAGGGCTTCACTACCTCCAAAGTGGAGCAGGGACTGCCCCTATTTCTGCTCTAAAATGTGTTTGAGGGATGCAGAGGTGTCAGGATAGCCTTCAGTGCTGGGGCTGCATTCCGTGCAGTAAGCAAACACCGGTCCAGACCGAGAGAGAGACTAAGGGGCTCAGAAAGGCCCTTGACGCCCCTCCTGCTGGCTTTTAACCTTTGAGAGGATGCTGTGAGTGCTCAGAGTCTTACCAGGGGACACAGCCCAGCCCCAGTGCAGAGCCGCGCAGTGTCGCTGCACAGGGCTCATGCGATACTCCCGCACTCACCCGCAATACGGGCAGAGCCGGGTTCCCTTCCCGAGAGGACTAGTTTGAAAGTCTCCTCGGACCCGCGGAACTCGGAGTCCGCTCCTTCGTCCCGGTGAGGGCAGCGGGACACAGGGAAAAGCAGCTTCCGGCCCCGTGCCACGAGGAAGCAGGGCGCTGTGCGGGGCAGGGGAGCACAGGACACCGGGCCGGGATGGGGAGGGCAGGAACAAAAGGGCCGGGATGGGGAGCGCAGACACCAGGCCGGGATGGGGAGCGCGGGCACCAGGCTGGGATGGGGAGCGCAGGAATAAAAGGGCCGGGATGGGGAGCGCAGACACCAGGCCG
>VWZU01009714.1:1315886-1361652 GCA_013397095.1 Sterrhoptilus dennistouni | reverse complement strand
CAGGGGCCCCGGGCTCCCCCCGCGCTGGGGAAGCTCCTTCCCGCACACGGAGCCCGGGCAAGGCTCCCCCACCGCCGCTTCACTTCTGCGGCACCTTCCCAGCTCTCTCCAGCGGCCGCTAAGTTTCGAGGTGGGGAGCGGGGAGAGGTCCGCAACAACAGCAGGCAGGGGTGTGCCGTCCTCGAGATACCCACCAGCAGCGAGACGGCCAAGAACGGAAAGACCAGTTCCCTAAAAAAAAAAACCCCAAATGCCAACCCAAACTGTTTCCTATTCAGGAAATCTAGTAATTATTTTTTCCCCTCCCTGTAGTAGAATTACATTTCTTTTGATATTAGGTCCTTGGAGAGGCCCTTGTGTTCACACTGCAAGGAGTAGACAAAGATTAAGAGACACTTTCAAGGTTTTTGCAGCACAACAAAGGGTATCAAGGTAGAAATCAACAGCCTACAGGTTCCTTCAAAGCACACAACTCGGATGCTTTCACTAAATGCATTATTTATTACTCTATACTGAACTGTCTGCCATTCAGCACTTTTCACTCTTTACTTACACCACAAGCATCACCAAAAGTGCACTTCAGGAAGAAATACTATAACTCAGTGCCAACTGAGGGCATTTTGAACTAGAAGGCTCAAAATGCTTGGTAAATATTAGTTTAGCCTCTCAATATATGGGTAATGAAGTCTCCTATGCCTCATTTATAGTGAAGAAATGGAGGCAAAGCATCTTGCTCAAAGTCAAACATCCTACTCAAATGCAACAAAGAAATAAAAAGTAAAACATGTTTTTAGATTTTCTTTGCTTAACTAAAGAGCAAAACTCATTTTGCAAAGAAAGTAGTAAAGGAACAGAAAACTGCAAAGCAGACAACAAAGGCTCAAATCAGATTAAAAACAACACACCAAAATGGCCTTGATGATGCACATTCCTTGATGATGCTGTTTTCTATGAAGCTGTAGCAAAACATTCAATAGGGAATATTCAATATTCTTTATTTATTAAATTGTCATCTGCAAGTACATTACTTTTTTTTTTTAACTGAACAGAGGAAAAACATCCTCCCCAAAACCTTGCAGCATCTATTAAATCTTCTCAGGCCACCCAGACATCTCCCTTGACAAACCACTCATCATCTATTGAGATACCCTCATAAGCCATAAAGACAACATTCACATTCAAGTTAATCCACCTCCTCAAAGGGAAGCAGAAAGTAGAGTGAAGCCCTTTGGGTCAGAACTTGGTTGGTTTGAAGAAAAAAAAAGTGGCCTTTTTACTCCTGCCAGTGTGTGATGCTGATAAGCAAAGTGGATTAAAACAGCAGCAAAGCTCATCACTTCAATTTTGTTGTTATGCTACACAGATATTTCGGAATGCTGAAGTTTATTTTAACAATATCTCTGTAGGAATTAGACCCATTAGATATGTCACCCAAAAAAGCACATTCCTTCTTTAGGTGAGCCAGAACAACCCACACATAGATCACACATCTGAATTTACATAATCAGAGAATGGGTCAGGTTGGTAGGGACCAGAGAGGATCAGCTCCTCCAACCTCCCTACTCAAGCAGGGTCCTCCCAGAGTACATGGCACAGGACCATGTCCAGATGGCTCTGGAATATCTCCAGTGACAAGAGATTCTACAACATCTCTGGGCAATCTGGTCCAATGTACCTGCACGGTAAAGAAGTTCTTTCTTATGTTCAGGTGGAATTCCCTGTGCATCAGTTTCTGTCCATTGCCTCTTGTCCTAGTGCTTGGCACTACCAATAGTGTGAAGAATAGTGTGACTGGATGTCTGGTTCCATCCTCTCGACAGCCTCCCTGCAGATACTTATAGACATTAATGAGCCCCCTCTCAGACATCTCAAGGCTGAAGAGGCCCAACTCTCTCAGCCTTTCCTCATAAGAAATTTGAGATCTTCAGAATCCCAGCACATCCTTGGGATGGCCATTGGGCCATTCTGGCAATGGTTATTAAACACCAAAATGATACTTTCCCAGCAGGTCACACCAACACTACAGAATCTGCAGCACTCATGCAGTGTACACAGTAAAATCATCCACTTCACAGCTTCCTTCTAGGGGGGTTCATGCTGGTGAACTCAAGGTGGGAGTGTCACAGTTTGCAACAGTTGTCTCAATGGTGACAGCAGTAATCCTCTCCCAGGCAGCAAGGCCCTTCTTCCCCATGTGCATGCATAGCAAAGACACTAGCTCTGAGACAGACATGGGTTTAGTCATTCAAATCCAGGGCTTTTCCCCCCTGAATATCCACACAATTTCAACTTTGGGGGTGTGCAAACAGTTATATCACTAAGATAAAGTTAATGAAGACTGTCTAAAAATAGTCATTGCCACACTTCTACTCACAGTTTACATTTGGCCAACAACCCTAAGGAGTAAATTTTTCTTTTTCCCATTCTTGGTGTAGGAACATCTGCCAGACAGGCCTTGAAGGAGTAACTGTGGGCAGAGCAAACCCCAACCCACTCACAGATATTTCTTGGCTTAAATACTCAAGAGGCACTTAGTGAAATCTTTGTTATTCATTCAGCAAACACCACAAAGATACCCTTAAAATATATTTGACAGACTGTTCCCAGTCACAATAAAAAATCAGTCTCACAACATTCAACATACAGGTTTTACTTTACTCAGAGAGAGATGTGGCTTAGGGGAGGAAGTATGAAGGTAAACAGGGTGAATGAAGCCAGAAATCAACTACACCAGAAAATGGATAATGCCAGAGAGTAGTCTTGTTTTGATAATTTTCTTCTTATTTGGCTTAACAATTTCTTTCTATAAATCCCGAGGCATCAAGAAAGAACTTTTCACCAAAGATAGTAGAGAACATATATCCAGTGTTTCAAACAGAAGTTCCATTAATTTTATCAGCATGTGACCATCATTTCACATTGATGGATGACAATAAAGTCACGCCAAACTGAAATTGGAGGAATTGCAGAGTCATAGATACAACAGTACGTGGGACAAGTGACACTGCCCATGCAGCATCTTCTCTGTGCTTTGTGTCCCCACCTGATCTGTGAGCATCTGGTTTCAGAACGGTTTAGAACACAAGAGGGTCCTAAACTACCTTGCTCTGCCACAAGATATTATTTCCCACCTGTGAGGGTTAATCCAGTAACCCCTCAAATTAGACTCATACTGTCTTTACATTATTGTACTGAGGAAGCAGATGGCTTACCTTATGCCACCATCACACTCAGCTGTGTGACTGCTCCTGTCAGCTGTATGAGTGAGGCTAAGACCATGCTATCACAGGCTCCATAAGCCAAGCTTTACAAGCATGCTGTTACTCCCAAACATTTAATAACTTTTAAGGATTTTTGTTCTGCAACTCTTGTCTTGACATTTCATCTTGCAGATACAGCAAATGTAGCACATCTGGAACTGATTGAGCCTTCTGGTGTGGCACAGATTTGCTCTGTTCCCGTCTCACAGCCATGTTGGAATGTTGAGAGCACGACAGCACAAGAGATGTTAAGCTCAGTGCTTAACTTTATGTCCACAGGCAGCACGAGACCACTCCTGTAGGGGATAATCTCATCTTCAGTCATGGTGTTCTTGACAGCAATTTATAACAGTGGTAGAATATCTTCCCAGGTGTTAAACTGTTCACTTTATCTGTGCAAGAGGTTGGCATTTGGTTTTATATAAAATAATTGTGACACCAAGGCTGCTGCAGTGAAATGATCAGTGACTCTTCCTTTTCCATAATAATATGGAACTGTTGCAGGTAAAATGATTTCTTATTGACACAGAATAAATATTTACCTGTCAAACCTTCCACAATATGACCACTAGCACAACCAACAGAATAACAGAAAAGACAGTGAGAATCAGAGCAGAATCGTCTGTGATAATAAACAGAATTTTTCATTACTTGAGATGTCAACTGGACAGGACTATGTGATAAAAACCTTGGTTAGGAATTAAATATTTAACAAGTCTTTCACAGCCTAGTGAGCAAAAAAACCCACCCCAAAACATAAAACATTTAAGCAGATAAATTAATGTCATATATGACTACAGTTTTGCTGCAGCATTTCTCCCAAAACTGGCTGATGCTAACAGTAAAGTCCCATTATGTAAGAGACTTTAGAAAAGATGAGAGACGTTTGGGTCTTTCCAAGGCTTTTGACTACACAATACATCAACATTCTTCTCGCAGCTACTGTCAAAGTTACCTACAAAGAATGAACAGATAAAATAATTTAAAGGAAATTAGACAGTCCAATACAGTAGAAAGAGGGGTTTTGTTTTCCTGTCAAGAACAGACAATATATTTCCTGAACAAAACCCCTCTTCCACTAGACTTCCTACACCAGCTTGCTAGACTATTTCTCTCTGTGCAGCAGTCCATCAGTCATAAAAAAACAGGTAGGCAGCATCCAGGAGCTTAAATGCACAGATCAAAATGGTGAAAGATCCATCTGTTGTGCTGAACATAAATCTAACTAAGCTGGACCGCTGAAAGAACACTTTCATCACAGTATTTACTGCTACACTGTTGTCAGGATCATGATGGCCCTAACCAAGAATAAGAAAACATTTGCTTTGATAATCTATGGTTCCCAAAACACTTAGATGCAGGTTAGTTCCCAAGGATCCCATTTCACTGTTTCTCCTTAGACTTTCAGCTCACTTTTATGAATTCCCTAGCCTTTAATGGATGCAGCCATAATCCTGAAAAGGAGCTTTGGTTGAATTGGTTGTAGATAACACACACTGAATCAGAACTATGCAGAAAGCCTTCTGGGGAATCTGAGACACCAGGTCATGGTGTTTGAAAACTAAGTATACTTCAACCACATCTTTAAGAGTTACAAGTAAATTCCAGTATAATGTACAATATCCATGCACTCCAGCTATTTGAGGCAGGGATGTATACTGGAGCAGTCCCAAAGTTAATTTAAGGGGTCAACCATCATCTGGAATCTCTGCTGCAGAAAACGTTGCTCCTGAATCTAAGACTCCCAGTAAACCCTATGCTCTAAACTGAAAGCACAGAGCTGAGACCCACTACATGATATCATGATTTCCTAGGAACAAGTAGCTGGAAAAATAAGTATCTCAAGTGTATAAATGTTATATATAAATGTTTTCATTAGATTTTTGCAAGTAATTCACTGTGGAGTTGATGTTTTATCTCTAAAGGTGAGTAAGTCTTGCCAGGAGATGCTATGTCTGATACATGTATAGTGGTTGGGATCTACAGTAGGCCGGGTGCACTAACATAGAGGAACGGCAAAAGAGGAGATTCTGAGCCTAAGGCACAAATTACCAACACATTCTAAATTAAAGATCATTGTTTCTGCTTCTTTTTCTTCAGTGAGCAACACAGCAAGGGGTAAGGAGACCTCCCACCCTTTTTGACTCATTACTTCAGTTAGGAAAGATATATTTGGACCTTTTTCCCACCCTGTCCTGGAAGAACACATTACAGTGACTTCCACAATACCACAGGGCATGTCAATACCACACAGCAGATGGGATGAGGAGTGTGCTTCTGCAGAAACTCCCCACCAACTGCACTTCAGCTGACAGAGAAGTCTTAGAGAATGTGATTTGGATAAAAACAAACATGAAAAGGCATTTCAGGAGTGCACCTATTTGTTGCAAACAAATATTAAATTCCCAGCACCAGAGTTTGTGTGAAACAAATAATTATGAAACATAAACCATCAAGTCTTCTGCAACAATTGTTCTCTAAACAGCTGTTCTAACTCAACTGCATTACTTAGTAAACGTCGCCACAGAACCCTATATAGAATGAGTGCTTATAAAACATTCACAAGAGGAAACAGGGAGGTAGAAGAGGAGAGAGCAGCCTGGAATCAACTCATTGCTTCAAGCTCAACTAAACCACCTGAATGCCAAGAACTTGGCTAACTTTGGAGAAAAAACATGCTCTAAGAAAACTGAAATGGGCTACAGATACCTGCAAACATCTACATTTGTCGTCTCTTCTCAAGGAATTCTAAATCATGGTTGTTAATGGAATCAGGACTATTTCACTGGGTAAACACATGTTATTTTGAGAATTCCTCCACAGGAGCAACTAAAATGAAAAGCTAACTCAACAATCAGTAGGTTAATATGCTCATTTTACAGAACATGTATATTTCCTCACTTAGGAAATAGATCAGGCAAATAAGACTTGTTTGGCTGACGAGAAAGGGAAGGGAAAACCCTCAATGTATTATTGAATTAAAAAGCGGAAAATTAGTGAATTTGATTGAAATGCAACTAAATATGTAATGCCTTAAACCCCCACCCCAAAGAAAAGGCTCTTTTGAAGGTTTTTTTCTTACTTCACTTACACTATTTTCTGAAAAATAATCTAACAATATTGGAAAGATTGCTCAGAATGGTTTAAGTAACAGACCAAAATTACCTGTTGGTGTCAACCCCTCCCATGAGTGCCCTTATCTTCCTTCCACTGCAGAGAAGGTTGAATGGCAGCTCTATGTATTAGGTGGTTTGTATCAGAAGTATAAAGAGACCTTGAAACTCTGATGTGTCTTTTGAATATATGCTTCTATCTTTGCTAGTGAAAAAGAGGTATGGGGAGAAACTAGATACACTAGTATTACAGATTTTCAGACTCTTCATGAGGACAGTGTTAGCTTCTCTCAAGGTACCTTTGCAGAAATCAATCTTTATTAAAAAGCGCCACAGCAAACATTTATGCCTAGTCAGGAAGTGGCAGTAATTGTGTGTCTTAATTTTTCATCTTAGAAATGCAACTGCTTAACTCTGACAAAAGTTTTGTAAAACTATGTAAATATATACAATTATAATGTGTCCTTTCGTTATCCATTATAGCTTATTTAAAATCAGGGACAATTTCTAAATAAACTTATTCTTTCCAGAGGACACTACCTTAGGCTTGTCTATACTGAGTTTGGTTCCCATCAGTCTGTCTCCATCCACTCTGCTTCTCTAGTCTTGACTAATCTTAGAAAATCTGTCATCATCAAGTTCTTGCATGGCAGTTCTCTTCTTTAGATCCCTAACAAATAAATACAGGTCTCAGCACAGATCTGAAGATGCTCAGTCCTCAGCTTTATGTTTTGGAAAATTAAATATTTCTTTCTGAATCAACTCACTATAATTAACTAAATTCTGCTTTTTAGAAAAACCCCAAAACAACTAACCAACCAACTGCACTATGTAGAAACACCTCCCCATGTTTTACTAACTCAGTCTTACATGACTGCAATCCTTCATGACAAATGCCACAGGCATAGAGTGGTTATGAGCTGCCAGAGTACAGGATTAACTCAATTTACATCACAGTACAGCAATTTCAAACACAGTACCATGAAGTGTAATGACACAGTTAAATACGCTGGCACAGGACCAGTAGGGCTTTCATTAACATGTACTACTATCCCTCTTCAGAACATGGTGTCTCCTTTTGGCAATTCCCCTTTGCCACACGTTCCCCAACAAGTGCCACAATCCAAGTCTGTGGATCTTGTGAGGCCCAAGATCAGGGCAGGCTAACACTGCTCTCCCATCACTACACTTTCTCAAGGCTCAGTGTGAATAGTCCATAAAGATCTATTTAACTCTATTCTGGCTCTGACCTTGGCACAATTTTCTAGAGAAACAATTTTGTAAACTTTACAGAAAGTTCTCTGATTCTCAATCCAAGACTTCTTTGATTCAGGCTTACGTCTTCTCTTCTACACCTTTTTAAAAGCAATCCTAGACTTGATGCTGAACTGAAAATCCTGGAGCTCCTTGCTAAACAGAACAGCAGGTGAAATAGAAGCAGCTGAAGCACATATCATTTCTCATTGAAGTACCTAAGACCTGACCAGCAGGATGGCACAAATGGCAGAAGTGAAATTCACTTCACACAAACCACATAGATACAAAAAAACCCCCAAAAAGCAAACCGACACTGAATCTGAAGACACTATAGAGAGAAGCAGGAAGTTCTCTCTTCATCACCCTGAGCATTTATTTTTAAGTGTCTGCTTTTATTCTGGTTATCCAAGAACATGTTCAATCACCGTATCAAAGTTGAATAATCCCCGATAGGATAAACTGTCCATCTGTAACAAGATCACACACATACCAAGTATGTTCTTGAGAGGATTACAAATCTTTCTGTTAGATTCTGATACCTTGCCTACACTTCAGCTTCATGCAGTGGTCAATGGAAAAATCCAAAAACCCACACAGGCAACCTCATAATCTGCTTTTGCACAATTTTTTTATGAATTGTGATTGCTTCTGTCCTCCCTCTTTGACAACCCAGTCAAGCTTAATGCTGGTCCCATGGAAATATCTGGCTTCATGCACATTTTTTAATGCAATCACCTTCAACATTCTCCTTGGATCTTCCGGGGAAAAAAGTTGGTTTTTTTTTTCAAACCAAAATGATTAATAATTAATAAATGATTTTGTTACAAAGAAAAAAATCTCTGTCCCATGATACAAAAGTCCTTGTAACTAACTATTCAGCAGCTTCTATTGAAATCCCACCAGTCTCCTTATTTCTTGATAGATAGGAGCAGCCAGTTCTTTGGCTTTCTCCGCTCCATCCTCTAAAACCTTTATCAGATGAGATTTGTCTTCTTGGAGTTTCTTGATTTCATTCCTGATAGGTGCAAATTTCTGGATAACTGACTCTGCTACCACCATTTTGTAGTGAGCAGTGTCGAGACCAGTGGCTTGGTGCAGCACTTCTTTGATGCTAAGCCCGGTTACTGCAGCGTGAATGGACACGAGATTGGAGACGCCGGGGCGAGCAGTGGGGTCATAGGTCACCTCCGAGGTAAAGTCAGTCACAGCTTTGCGAAATTTCAGCACTATTTCATCAGGGCTGTCTGCTATGTTAACAGTAGCCAACCTCTGTGGGTCTGACTTGGACATCTTCACTGATGGATCTCTGAGGGATTTTATTTTCCTTGTTGTACCTTTAAAAAAAGAAAAGTTATGAGCGCAGACAATGGTTTCTTCTGACAATTGCTAAGAACACTGTGCAGCTATATAATGAAGCTGTTTATCCTTGCTCAAAACTGAATTGTAAGCACAATTATGTATGCTCTGTTTAGTCCTTGCACCCTTCCTGCCCTTTTCAGAAGCCACCTTTCTACTCTCATAAACTGCATGAAGCCTGTTCCATCTCTCCTGTCCTCACTAAGCAGGAACTTCTGCTGGGGCTACTCCTAGTATTTTATGTGGCTTACATGCTGAGTTCTCCCCAAGATTTTCCCTCCCTTCTATTACTGCACATTACTGAAAGGTTCTGAGCAGTGGAGAAACAGGTTAAGTCCACTGGTAAAAAACAAACAAACACCCCCCCCCCCCCCGCCCCGCCCGCTGCCCCCATAACAGTTAATCTCCTTATTTCAGGAAACTCTCCACTTAAATTTTTTTGGCAATTCTCCTAAATCTCAGTAAAAACAGTTCTTAAAATTCTCTAACTCAACACTGACCAGCTCTGTTAGATGTAAAGCACTGTTTAGATAAGAAAGATGTGGGTATTGTGCAAACTGCTAAGATAGATGCATGTACATGAAATAGATTAATAGCATTAGGAAAATATTACAAAGTACTTTGACAGCATGAACCCACACTGTTTCACCCATTTTTCACCAAGAAATATCATTCATGGAGTACACAAAGTATTACTTACCCACAGAGTACTCCCACCAGTTGTTTTTAGACACCTAATACAGCCAACTAAATTACCTGCATACTGCTCATAGGTGGCCTATGTACTCAGGAAAAGGATAAGAGTTCTTCCAGCACACAATTCAGATTGCCCCAGAAGGTGCTTTGTTCTGAAATCACCTTTTGGAAGAGTCTGCCCCTTTTCTGCAAATTTGAAAGAGTCCAGGTAATTCAATTGTCTACAGCTAGTGAGTCTGAATAGGTCTCTACCTTCTTCATTCACCTAGGATATTTTGTTTTTTTGCATATACTTGTGAACTTTAGAAGGAATGTTTTTTGGGAACAAAATAAAATGTTCTTTTTTTTCTTTCATTTTTTCAAATGGAACTTTTTATTTAACGGTAAACAGTCTCATCTGCATCATAGGCTACACTCAGCTCCTCTTCATAGTGCTTAGTACTCAATTAGAAACTGCAGAGTTTGCAATCCCTAATATTATCAGAATTCCACTCTAGGTCTAACACCATTTTTGTCACTGAGGCTTGAAAATTGAGAAAGGTTTACTACTGCCTGTCTTTTCTAAGGTGAGAGCTCCTTGCCCTTTTGGGGGCGAAGGTCTCTGCTGTGCATTCCTCTACATTACTTACAACAAAGATGCAACGCTTCATCTTTGCCCAATTCTTCACGTTTCTTAGCAAACATGCCATTTGCGCCATCTGACTCCTCCTCACCCCCCGGCCTATGACCCTATTGCTCAAAAATGGCTGAGAAGATTTTCCTTATAAGTCTTCCTGAGTCTAAGATCAAAACCGTAAAGTCTTAAGCTCTGTGACAGACACATATTGAAATATTCAAGCATATATTAAACACCCTTACAAAAATTAGGAGCACTGTACATACAAACCAACAGGCTGTTCAGCATGCTTAAAGTAAACATCTCCCACTTGGATACTGAAGAATTCTGCTTGCTAGAGGTCTCTTGCTTTGTTGTTTACATGTCTCCTGAATGAACAACATGGACTAGAGACCCTACTTTTAAAACGTCTAGTATTTAAAGAGCAAGGCTGACTGGCAGCAGTAAAGTGCATCTGGCCCCCTGGACTAGAATACCAGACATCACGCACATTCCTTGACCATGGGTTTCTAAAGCCTTGTATCTATCTTGGGAGTTCATTTTCACAGGCTCTAGTCTCTTGTTGCCAGTTTTTAATTTTCCACTCCCATCATATCAGTTTGCCCCCTTTTCTTGGTCCCTGAAACTATTTCCACAATATTTAAATCCATCTTCAACTTCGAAGTGTAGTTAAGGGAAAAAAAAATAACCAAGACCAGCTCACTTAAAATGGCTTTGGGCACAGGAAAGAATTCTCCATATTTCTTGTTGAAATGTTGTGCTATATCTTGGGCTAGTTCCAGGTGCAGGACTTGATCTTCTCCAACAGGAACACGTGTTGACCTTTTAATAAAACACAGATACAGGAAACTCAGCAAAGCTCTCTGGTTCTGCTGAAATGTTACTCAAGACTGTCACAGCTTCTGCCATGACTGAGGGCCAGATTGAGCCAAACACTCAGTCCCAGCTAGATAGAGGTGCTGTGGGAACAAGACCCCAAACCGGACATATTGAAGGATTACTCAGCTTTTTGTGCCGAACTGAAGCACATTACCAAGAGCAAAAACAGCCCTTTGTGAAGACATATATGGCAAAGATACCTGTAAGAGCAACTCATTAAACTCAGCTCTCAGAAAGGTATCTGTAGTATCTCCTGCTGCCTCTTTAGAGATCAAAGAGCACATGTTATAGTGTGCAAACAAAGTAAGAAAGATCTGCAAGGCATAAAGTGCAAGCACCTTGTCATGTCAGGTCTCAGGAACACATAACTGTTGTTGAGGAGTTAGTACTGAGGATGTATCCAGGGAAGGAAAGAAGAGAGTGTTTCTTCCTCGTGACAATTGCATAAATCATGTGGTCCAGTGTCTCTACTGTCACAAGTGTTATTAGAGGATTAGAACTGCTAGATTCAAAGGCTAATTTGATCTTCTGTATTGAACTCAATGGCCTGAATACACTTCTGGAGGGAAACACAATCTGCATCAGAAGACATGAGGAGGTGAAGAATCCATTATTCCCCTGGTGATTCTTTCCCACAGTTAATCATACTTGCTAAAAATGTATGATTCTTTTAGATGAGGCAGACTTGAAATCTTGCCAGCTTTTGATTACTCTCCCATCCCCCAGCAGATTTTTTTTTCTAAGGCTTATGGGGTATTCAGCTATGAATACTGGACATGTTCCAAAGTCAGGAAGTTCACTATGCATCTTTTAAGTTCCCAGAAAATTTCAGATCAACACAGTACTCTTTCCTTCCGATTTGGAATTACTAGGCTGCCATCTGGGAATCAATTTGTCCACCTTTATTCCCAACCAGTCAGCAAGGCAACCTAAAAACAGTTACAGTAGTCAATAGGAAATCACAGCACCCTATAACTGAGAGAAAATCAGCTATCATAATCAATATACTTTAAGCAGGTTGAAAGAAATGTTTCCACATGCCAAAATGTCTTCATATTCACAAAGTTTGCCAATAAACAGAAAACATATTATCTCTATAAAAGTCTCTGCACAATACCTTGCCCTTTTCATTGCTAGCTTTTTAAAAATATTCGTATTTTGGTGCAATTTTTACTCCTTTCTGTCATGTATTTACCTTCTGTCCATTTTCCTGTTTCTTTGATCCTTGGTTCATCTGAAATAGTTTCTCTCCCTGCTCCAGCTCCAGCTCTAAATTGTACTTCATGACTGCTGTTCTCTTACTGCGTTTCCGTTTCTCACCAATTCTTGTTCCTCACATTATTTTGTTTACATTAAAACATTTCTTATTAAAGATATTAAGTCAAATTTCTTCAAAGAGATACTGTTTCTCTTTCACTTCCTTGTTTTGTGCTCTGTGTGGATAGCCTGCTGTTAATACAATAGTAGCCAACAAACCACTGGCTTTACTAAGGAAAGCTGAAACACCAGATCTTTTTAGAGATAGAAGAGACAGACATGGTTGAGCTCAAGCAAAACAGTGTGATTTCTGAAAAAGTTGTCTAAATTTCACCCTTAAATACTTGACACTCAACTCACTCAAATATTTGACAATCAAATGAGACTCACTTCAAATAAAATAATTATAATATTCAAATTAATTCTGGCTTTTGCTTGCATCCTGTTATTTTTAGTTAAAATTTAGGTAAATTAAAAATACCATCTCTTGATCTTCTAACAGTCCTGTTTTCCCTACTATGATCAATTAACATGGAATTTCCCTAGATACATTTTTCTGAATTCACAACTGGTTAATCTTGGTCAGTCTGACCTGACATGCTTATCCTCAGTCCTGTATTACTTCTCTGTCCCAACCAATACTCACAAATTCCTTCAGAACAGTGACACAAACTACACATGCTCTGAACATAAAAATAATTCATCCATGGTGCACTGTCTTTAACATTTACTTACTGAGACAGTTTAAATCATACTATGAAATACTACCAGTCATGACAATGCACTACAAATTCTATCAGTCAGGCTACAGGCTTAGGCTTGCTCAGGGGGCTATTTCCACTGCAGCACACAGTACAACCCAAAGAAAATGGAACCAGCCCAGGTACTAAAAGCTGCAGTCAATAACTTACTCTGTTTTTTTTCATCAGCATGAACTGGCCTACACAGGATCTTCCACTAACATTGGTATACTCCATACAGACAGTTTAAGTACTTCTACAGCACACTGCATAAAATAAAGCATAACTACTTTTAAAAAAGCGTATCTGTGTGAACATATGTATAATTAAACATCAGTCTGTTATAATTCCCTAAGAATTATTCTCACATGACCAGCTTTTGCTCTTCACTTCCCTGTCAGTAGCTTTTTAACCAGGCTGGATTTCAACCAGCCACTTGAGAGTCTGTCATCCATTTCCAATCTTCTGATCTAATCACACCCAACTCCACTGCTCAACAAGTCAGCATGTTGACCTGATTCATTCCAATGTAGCTGAACAGACATGGCCTATGGGCTCACATTCTGCCTCTTACTTGTATAGCAAAATATCTGCTGCTTGAAGCACAGGGTAAGTCAACAAACCAACAGTTCCTTCGCTTTTCTGGCTGGCACGCTTCATCTGTTTGGAAAAGAAAAACAGAGAAGAATCACACTTTTGACTAATGGTATCAAAGTCTGTGATTTTAATTAATTAGAATTCTGAATAATTGAGTAATTTATTATGTAGCTCTACAGAAGACAGTGTCATGTAAAATCCATTCATTGTGAATATATTCTGGTATGCACTTGTATATTACACATAAATCCTACTTTTGAAATAGTGTCTTCAACAATAAATTTTTGGAACACTTCATAATGGAGATACAAAAAGGTATTAATATCTGTGTTAGAGATCAAGACACAGTGACCACATACAGTCACCAGGACAGCCAGTGATAGCTGGGAGAACCCAGAACTACAGAGGCAGAGTCCAGTGTTGTCTCCATCAATTCACACAATTCCCTTAATGCATTCAACTCCTCTACTGCTCCCTGATATGGATCACCTAGATCAAGGCAGTTAGGCTACAAACAGTAATTCTGTTCTAGCACTGGCATATCTATGTTTTACTTTTAACAACAGTCAAATATACTAACCCCCTTGAAATCTGAATTATTGCATTAAGACTGTTCAAATATATTTAGACTTGCCTCACACTCTCCAGCAGATCCAGTCTTCTGTCTACATCTCTAAGTTCCCAGGGTTCAGGGAACCTAATTTGCAAAGCCTAGCACCTGTAACACCTATCTGTCGGTCTGGAAAATCAATCCAGTCAAAGTAGGATTTAAGAGCTTAACTTTAGAACCTCAGGTTTGAAAAGGTTTGCTTTAATCTATGCCATGCATTAACACTGGTTGCTGTATTTCAGTTTTACTGGTTTTATTTAATTAAGAAGGAAAACAGGAAAAAAGAAAACATCTGGAGATATTTAAGACTGCTCTGAACTCTGCAAGTCAAACTGCTCTTAAGCTGTTGGGTTTTTTTCCCCCTTTTTCAGATACTTCTCTCTCCTGTCTTTCTTTTTCTGCTTACTGAATGTCAAAATAAAACACATGGAAATAAAACACAAGAACTCTGTTGATGCAGTCACACTGATGCAACACCAAGATTAGGAAGGTAACCATTTGAAACTTGTAAAGGCAAATATTTAGGATACAATATAACTCAACGATTTTTAATATTTATAATTTCTATACTCCTCTTCAAATATATTCCTCTTTTGAACACTCTTCCATAAAATCTACAGAGCAGCCACTCTTTATAGTGGAAAAATAAAAGCTGTTTATGGAAGTCCTTAATCAGCAAGGCCCAAGATTCTCACTGCAATATCTTGCATTACTTTTGCATTATTAAATAAGCATTGAAATAACACTGAATGTTCCAGCAAACTCAGTTGAACAACAGTAAACAAACCTCTTCTTTAGTACAGTTTTTCTGCAAGTGTCTACCAAAACCAAAATTCTGTAGCTTCCAGCAGGAAACTGTTCACTAAGAGGAACAAACCTGGAGAGGTATGTTTTCCCCCAGGAGTACAGAATTGCTTAAAACTAAAGCAAGAATAACCAAAGTACAGTTGGTACTTCAGAGATGACAGGTATTTCCAGGACAACATTCCTACTGAATTCCCATAAATTTCTTTTGAATTTACCAAACTGTCCATACCTTCCACTGGGGCAAACGTAGCAGACGTGGGACATTAGTTAAGCACCCAAGAATCCAGGCAAGTTCTGCATGCTCAGGAACCTGAAAGTAGGAAGTCAGAATCTATTTAAATCTTCTTCTTTTATATCCATGTTTTCTCAGAGTCAATAAAAATAAATTCCATCAAAGATCAGAAAACCATTTATTTCTGTATATTATTTTTTCAGTAATACCAGTAATGTCACTTTTCTTGTCAAGTGACAAGAAAGTTTTGGACACTGCCAGGATTGAATGCTTTACATTAATATAGTATAGTAATGTTCTTGATCCTATCCACTCATACTCTAAACAAGAAAGAAAATGCTTTAGCAATAGCAGAGTTGAACACACATGTAAACTCCTTTGCTTGCATACTTAATTCACTCTTTGCAATATTGGCAAGTTTGAAGCTTTAAGAGCACACTGTCTCAAAGTTGTTCAAAGCTTCATGCCTGCAACATGATATAACAACCCAGACAGAAGGCAGTTAAAAAATGTTTGTTAACAAGTAAGAATTACTAGGATTATTAATTGCAAATCCTTTGTTGTCACATTTTAAATACAGTCATTTCCTAGCTAGCAGTCATTGGGCTACTTTGGTCACCAATGTGTAAAAGTATCCAACATCCATACCACAGCTCTGTGGTTAGAAATATTTCAGGTTGATTCTTCCTCTTTTTTCTGCCTTTCCCACAGATTCAGGGTTTTTATTAATTCCCTAATGCTTATTCGACCTGCAATCTTCTGTGCACAAGACAAAGTGCAACAAAATACCGGAGTAAAATGAACTTCACGGAAAACACTAAGCACAAGACTCCTATTTCATCTAGAAGGAATCACCATCTGGTTCAAAGTGGTTTCTCGTTTCTTTCTTCTAGTCACGGATAGAGAGGAGATGGTGCTCTGTTGCACTTGTGTTGACAAGAACCCTTTTTAAAAGCTATGCAGTCATTGATTCAGCTCTGTCAGATATTGCTTTCGCAGCCAAGACTACACGCGTGTTTCACTGGATCAGTGGATTTGACATTACATCAGTTACCAAAACACCAAGTGATCTAAACAGTATTTGTTGGGTTGAATACACAATTCTGGGTCCTACCAAATTATGCTTATTTCCCATCTTCAAACGCACAGTCCTTTCCTAAGTAAGACTGAAGTGCTGAGTATGCTGAAGAAAAAGCCTGACAAAATGGGGACAAAATACATAAAAGTATACCAAAGGGTAGAGATTTCAGCTGGAATAAAATTCAGTACCAGAGGCTAATGAGTCAGCATTCATCATCCAAATTGCAGTAACTGACTCTATATTGGTGTGTGAATCAGGAGGTTCTAGGCTTAAACCACGAAACATTTGTCAGATTAAATCATGGTTTAAGCTCCTGTGTTTTACTTGGCAAGAGGGGCAGGTAATTGCTGCCTTTGGTTGGTCATGGCGCATTCTGCTCAAATGTTACTCACTTAGCTACAGTATTCCATCACATTGAGTGCATCAATTTGATACAAAGAAACTGGAACTCGTGAGGATGTATAGGACACCAGAAGAAAAAAGGCTCGGTCTACTCTTCCTTTCACTGAGCAGCGCCCATGGATCACAACCAAGAGAAGCCATTCTCCCAGACAAACTCCATCAGCTTCTTGCTGCAGGTCCATTTAAAACTGCAAACAAATGTCTTCATTAAACAACCAAAACACAAGAATGTAAGAAATAACACTGTGTTGGATCACAACAAAGGCAATGCAGCCTTGTGCCCTGTTTCCAGGAGTAGCACTTGGGGCAAATACATGAGCCTACATGTATTTGCCTGCTTCCTACAGTATCTTCCCCTCATACTTCTCCAACATGCATAATTGTTGCACTAGGGAGTATCAAAAGGTATTATCCCTGACCCAGTCCTGAAAATGTATCCAGGAATGTGTCTAATCCCTTTTTGAACCAGCTGATATTGCTCACTTCACAACCGCATGGAGGAGCAAGCTCCAGAAGCTTAAACCTGATGTGCAAACAAGTAATTTAGCCACTAATGTATCCGTCTTTGTTTACTGGTTTTGAATAGCACGTCTCTTGTATTGCACAATTTGGTGAACAATTTCACATCCAGCTTATTCAGAGCTTTTCTGATATTGCAAACTTTGATTGCAATATATGCCTTAGCCTTCTCCTCTTCAAACAGACGGAACTCTGAATTCTGATATTTTCCTTCTTAAGGCAGGAATTTCCTTCTTCTGCTGCATGAAAATCTTTTCTTTGTATCATATCTAATTCATTAGTTTGTTCTGGAGATGTAGATTCTAAAACTTTACCCAATATTCAAAAAAATGGGCATACTAAAATTTTGTATGGTGGCAAAACTTCGTCTCTGTCTATTCATAATATCCTTTCTGGTGATGTGGTGATGATTACACATCATTAGCTTTTTGGAAAATTGCTTGTGCTGAGCCAATGATTTCAGAGAACTGCCAGTGACGACTCCAGGACTTTCTTTCCTTCATTGTGTGAAGAAGGTTTAGAATACTTTTACTCAGATGTTTTAAGGAAACAGAGAAGACATCTCAGATTTGCATAAATCTACAAAACGATTTTCAATTGATTCCTATCGTGGTAGGTAGTGTTCATTGTGCCATCACAAGGAAAATCTTAGAATTTGCTGTCAAAAAAGCATCACTTTTCACACCGCTTTCATTAAAAAGAGTAGGACTGTTAGAGAGGTGCTCTGCTTTCTTTTTTAATTAATTTTTTTGAGGAGGTTACCCAATAATCTAACTAGGATTCCAAGAAGTAAAAGTATAAGACGTTCCAATTAATTCAGGCTATTCTATGTATACTTTAATCAGTAAAGAACTCAATTTCTTTTGTATTCTAAAATCTGACAACAAACTACAGTCCAGGGCTATGATGTACTTCAGGAATTACCCAATTTTTCAAAAGAGAACAGATAATAATAAACTTAACTCTTTTCCTATGAAGATATAATTTTCTCAGCCTGCCCTCTCCCCCAAGTATGTCAGAATAAAAATAATACAAATGGTAGAAAACCAGAATTACGTCTCCAATTAACAAAACTCACAACCAGTGACAGTTCCTGAACTGTATGTCAAACCAAACTCTGAGACTGTCATGATTGTTGCAAATTCTGAAAATCATCTATTCAATCAATTAAAGCCTTCAGGTCACCTTCAGCTACTTTTGTGTCCTGAAAAAATATAGTAGCCTGTTTTCAGTATAAACATTATTTCCTTGGGAAATATTTCTTACAGCCTTGCTGAAAATATTTCCAGAAATTACAGTCTTTTAAGTGCTCTATTTATTGTTTCCCTTTACAAAGTCAACTATTTCCCATTAAAATTTTTTCAAAAAATCTTAACCAGATCCATACAGCAATCCCTCCTTTTCAGACAGCCCGAATCCTACCCTTTGCTTTTCTCAGTAAATACAAGTTTCTCTCATTTTTCCTGCTCTGTGCTCTTACTGTTTTTAACAATTTTCTTTCCTAATCTCATACAAGTCTGTAAAAACCATCAACATTTCTCAAAGGGTTGTGATGGTCACCTCTATGCTATTACCAGGGACACATTTCCTCCTTCAATGTCCATTGCATTAAGCATCTTCCACAACCTGGCTTACTAATCAGTAATCAAAGAGTTATTTCCAGAGCAAACAACTTATATTCCTTCCTTGTGGCCTGACAAGGCCAAGGCTGCATAGCCAGATTCCCTACATTTTTTTAAAGCACACATATTTAACAGCAGTGACCAATTTCAAATGATAATGATCAGTTATCTAAAAGGCACAAACATTTCAGTTTCTTCACCTGAATGCCCTTCTCCTCTTTTTAAAGACAAATAGCTTAATTATTTTCTTGTGCAGCCATCTGAAGTTATTAAACTCAGGTCACAATTTACTTGGATCATCTCTGGAGCTTTATATGCTAAAGTACAATCTCAGGGCTTCTTCCTGCAGTTGTATTTTTTTTTTGTCCTTGATCCTAGCTATTCCTTACCAAATTATTGCTGATATTCCCTGGCCACAGCCAATGACATATAAATGGAAAACCAGTAGCTACTTTTAGTCCAAATAATTCTAGATGATTTTTTATGATGAGACATACAGCTAAGGAAGACAACAAGCCATGAGATTCAAGAACAGTGGGAGAGGCATGAATGCTGGAGGCAAATCAGCAACTGGGTCTCAGCTTTCTGAGGTTATAATACAAAGTTGTGTATTGGCAGCTGAAGTGGCTTTCTGCAAAAAGAGATGCAGTGTTTTACTTTCAAGATGGAATTCCTCAAGTTGCAACCTACAACCCTTCTCTGTAAGGCACTGCAAATGTGCTGCATATCTATCATGTGGAAACAGCTTTCCCTCAGCAGTGTAACCTCATTAAGGGCTATATTTTAAAGGGGCAGTAAATTTAAAAGATTTAATTTTGATAGAATACAAATATACAGTCTCAAGTGGTAATTTGGATAGCTGTGTACTAAAAGAAATTGGAACAGAGAAGAGAACGAGTCTCACATTTAAAAAGAAATTTACCTTTTTTTTAGGACTTTTGTCTCTTCTAGAAGTACCAGCAAGAAGTTCTGCAAAATTCAAGAGGTCCTTTTTAAAAGCAAACGATGCTTACATTTTTCTTGAATAAGAGGTAAGGTTTTATTAATGCCTAAGGTTGCAGGCAATATGTTCAAGGTACTTAGGAATGTGTCTCTATATTAGACAGGTAAAGGAATAAAAAGGCCATAAACAAGACAAAATAAAAATAGACTACTCTTGAATCAAATGCACACAGTACAGGTACTCTTATGACAGAAAATTTGCCACAGTGTCCCAAATTCCTGTTCAAGAAATAATTGATTGGATAGAATAAGTTTATGTCTACAAAGGCAATATCAGATTTAAAGAACATGTTAAGCAATGTATTGAATTGCTTAATTATCTAGTTATTGTCAGTAAATGTGTCAGTATCTACAGCTTTCACCTTTATGCTGGAACAATTTAGTCACGTAACCTTATTCATATTTGGCTAAAACATACAGAAATAAGATCTTCCTCTCCTTTCTGAAGACCCTGACCAAGATTATTCCTACTGGAATCAAGCCTCACTGGTTATAAACCACAGCAATTTGGTGAAGCACTCTTTCCTCTCCTTTATTCATTATGAAATTAACTTATTTTCAGAAACATTCTCCTAATATACCCCATAATACTGTTTGAATAATTAGTTTGGTGTGTCCAGAAGACTGGTGAAGACAGGAAAATATAACAGCTACATAATAGTATGAGATAAAAAAGGTAAATTAAGGAAAAAAAAAAAAAAAAAAAAAAAGAGAAATCCTAGTGAACCATGACTTTCCTTCCCACTAAGCTCTAGTTCTAGTCCAGTCCATGAGAGAGAAAACAGAGGAATGAGAGAAGCAGAATAATTTTCTAAATTAAACAGTCACATACTTCCTCTTATGACAGGAAGTTTTCAATGGACCGTGCTAAATTAATGTACTTTAATGGATTTATAAGCTATGATGCAATGGAAGCTTTTCAGCCCCTCTGAAAATTGGACAAGGGGTAGCATGAATCTATTCAAACTCTGCCCACAAAACAAAGCAGATGGATACTTCTGGAAAATAACAGCAGTGAAACAGTGCACACATTTATATTGTTGTATTTTGGCTTTTGGAGTTAAGGCTAAGACAAATTTGCAAATTCCCACCTCCCAGAGTTACTGCTTCAATTTGCTTGCACACTGCAAGAATACTGCAGCTGATTATACTCAGAAAATAAATCACCCTATCCAGAAGGATGAAAACTGCAATTTTCTGCCCAGAAACTGAACATTATGTTGTCCAGAAACTCACAGGACTCCTCAGAAAAGTGTTCATGCAGCATATCAAGCACTGCCTGCTGAATCAACTCTGATGGAATTTTAGTTTCTCTTGGGACATTTAGCATGTGTCTACTACAATAGATAGGTGGACAGGAAGAACAGCCTGAGACCACATAAAAGCAAAATCAGTTTCTAATATTGTTTTGACTGTGAAGCAGATGAGATACAAGATGGTTACGAGTAAGAACTGAAATGTCTGGTGTACCCACCACGAATCAGAGAAAATGGGTTATATCATATAAATTTACCATGTGTGCAGATTGCATACGGTCTTCCTTATTTACCCCCTCACAGTCCTTTTTGGTTTTAATAAAAGATCTAAGCTTTATGAAAGATGACTGTTACAGCTTTTATCAGTTATGGTACAATCTAAGGAATATATTTTCTGTTTCTTCTAATACTCTCACAATATGTTGTATAAGTCATTATTCCATAACTTCTTTTTTATGCCCGGTAGGCAAAGGCGGCCAATTAAAGCAGATTTTGATACTATTTTCTGTAAGAGGGTTTCATACATCTTGCAGCTGTACTCCAAATAAAAATGCACTATTTTAAAATATACATTTATTTTTATTTTTTGTTTTTACTAAAAATTGCTACTCTTCTATAATTTCCTTTTTGAGAAAATATAATTAAACAGGCTGTAATGAAAGAGCTTCTCTCACTGGGAGGCCATTTTACTGTCCAACATACACCACAATTGTTTTTCTAGATATTCTAATTAAATGTGCTTGTTTATAATCCTTCACAGACAATGTGGTTCCAAACATTACCCTAATTATTCATCACCATCCTTCTTGCTTCTAAATGTTTTCAAGTTATCATCACTTGTTCTTTGTAGCCACTACTTCTCTAGGCTGGAATTCAAGTTTTTATATGGCAATGTAAGTGTGGGAGGCATTTGTTGAACTGCAATGCATTAAGACCAAATATACAGCCAGTCATTAACTTACTGTTTGTACGTGTTTTAAAACAATACAATCTATAAATGGTAAATTCTGAAGCATACAAAACTAATTTTCATCCAAATAACACTTTCCATTTATACGTAATTTAGCTGTATATCCAATACAAAAGAACATAGGCCATATGCTCTCTAAACAATACAATAAAAATTGCCTATGCAAAATTTCTGTCACATTTATTTAATTCTAGTTGAAAGGTGAGGACATCACTGAAATCTATTCAGGGATTCCAAGTCAACTTCACCTGTATTCTTATCATAACAGCACCTTTTGGATCTAGTATAAGCATGAGAGATATCTGTTCTCACCACACTTTCCCCCAGCAGTCAGTCTCTGATTCATATTGTTCAGCCCTTTGTCTCTTGCTTGTATTGAAAAGGATGATAAAGTGTGTGAAAAGTCTGGAGGCAGTTATTCCAGATATCTCTGGATTAGAGATTTGAAAAAAAGCCTAAGTAAGTAAAATAAGTGAAACCCTTACCAAAAGGCACAGGCCCTTTGAAAAACCAAGTAGCATTATTTTTTGCCACATATGGCAAACATACTCCAGAGCAGCAACATAAGCAGCAAAATACAGAAAGAGTAAGCCAAATAAACAAATAAAGAACAAAAAACCCAACCCAACAAAACCCTTTTCAGCGAATCTAGAACACTCTTGGCCAGTGTAATCCAGAGAAAGTGAGAGGATACAACAGCATTTACGTGAATGACTGCATGAACAATTTCTTTAGTGGGTCTTACCATTACTAGCATACTTCTGTAGTGCAAGAATTTCATTCTGCCTTTACTGCTACAGAATCAGGGTACAGAAAAAGTCATTAGTTGTGGTGGGTTTTGGTGATTAAAACTAAAAGTTCCTAAACAATAATTTTGTTGCACAATATTTTAAAAAAAATGAACAGAAATGTCACAGAAATAATTAAACGTTTCTGTGATCTACAGATTTAGTAATTTTCTAGATAGAATTCAAAATACAATAAGAATTACAGCATGCTAAGCTACTGAGAATTCTCTCATTTAGCAGTTTGATCTGCTATTGAAAAAACCTACTCTGTCCATATCTAAATACCTAATCCAGTTCTCTATTTGTGGCTGGATTTTCACTGCTTTCCTGCTGACCTCTGGAAGTACACACCCAATTTTAGTATACAATCAGTTTTGGTCACTTTGCTTTACACCTCAGTCAAATGTTTGTAAACAAAAGCAGGTCTTTTTAGACCACCCTTGGAGACTGCTGCAGTGGCTGAAAAGGAGGCCAGTTCCTTTTTTTTGAAATCTGAGAAATTTCCAATCAAAATCAAGCAATAAACTTTCTTGATTAGCAATAGCTGCAATCCATCTTGCACCTTCATTTTTAGGAACAATCATCTCGATATTATGACATTCCATAACGTACTATTTCATTATCATACTAAAACAATAATCACATTAGCAAGGTTCCTGTCTGCTTTCCTCACATCAAGAGCTACACACAGATACACTTTTTAATTGCTTCCAGAGAAACATCTGGCGCTGCCTATGTAAATGTAACAGATCACAGTGCATCTCTGAGTATACCTGACCACTTCATACAGCTTGTACAGACTTGGTTTGGGGAAGCTGACAAACCACTTCAGCCTGAAGCAGTGCTGAAACAGTCTATATTCACAAACAGCTGTAATTGTTTTTCTGATTGCAGTGTGACAGTAAGCTTTCAAAAATATGCTAGAATCAGCCACTTCTGAAAGTTGTATGGATACTTGTGTGGTAAGTATTGGTAAGAATAACATCCAAGACATCAGACACGGCTCAAACATTTAATCTAATGGCTCAGATTTAATAAGACCAATGACCATTAGATTTGGACAGATATGGACACAGAAACATGAAGGTAAAAAGGCAATCTAACCATCATAAGGAAAATCAGAATGGTATTTGGTGGAAACTTTCATTTGATAAAGCTGAACATGTTCACGTTTAGCTATCTTAGGCTTTCATTGGTTTTTGACTGTATTGGTACTGGTGAAGCACTGCACAAAGGGCCATCATTTCCTGAGTCTGACACTTTCTCTTTGGGGGTTCAAAGATTCAACCTCTGCATTATTATATTGTGAAAGATACAATACACTTTCTGTGGCTGAGTGCAATGTAAGATCCTCACTGATAATCTGCTGGCTTCAAGGGAAGCCTGAGTGTTGGTTTTATAAGACCTGGAATAGCACTAGTTTAGCTTTTAGACCAGTAGGAACAAAAGAAAAGCAGCACTAGACCAGATCAAATATCCATCTCTGACAACAACCAATGAAAAAAAAAAAAGAACCTAAATGCAGAAAAGAATGGATACTCTCCCATCTGTGGTTTCACCACTTCCCATAGAGATGACTGTTCAGGTATGCAACAGTCCCAAAGCAATTTTTCAGATTAATTTGTCAAATCCCTTTCTGAATTCATATAAATTTCAGCATGAACTGTATCCTGTGTCAAGGGGTTTTGTAGCCCAATTGTGGATTTTGTGAAATGCAGCATTGTTATGCTTGTGTTGAAACTTCCAGGTGTTAACCTGTTTTGATATTTGTCAGTTCACATTCTTCAGTGGATAAAACACCTTCTCCATATCACTTGCAGTTTTATAAACTTCACTTTATTCCCCTCTAATCATAACCCACAAAGCATTTATCCTTCGTGCTGAAGAGTCCTGTGTATCTAGTCACTGATCCTGTGTTGTAACAAATTGAATTGTTCAGTTGCTTGAAAACATGAGAAAACCCCCTCTAGACTGGGTTTTACTGTATCATTGGCTTGTAACTCACCTTGTGATTATTCCAGCTAATGACTTCATCATTTTGAGGCTGACAAGTCAGAGTAGAGGAAAATTAAAACCCAAGCTGGTAACATATTTAAAATGATAAACAGATTTGAAAAAAATGAGGTGAATTTTTTAAAACATATTTCCACTAGAATTCTGAGCTCATCTGTTTAGACTAGTTTTTTAATACAGAGGAAAAGTGAAGCAGGAAGTATATCTGTCTTCATCAATTCATTATTCACCAGGGATATAGAGCTATGATTACCATTTGCAGTTTAACAACTCCAGGAAACTTTCCCTCTAAAGACTTGTGTTGAAAGGGAGAATGCAACACCACTTCGGCTTGCACCAAAAAAATTCAGATTCCGTGTCCACATCACTTTTGCAGTTCTGTTGCAAGGTGGACACCCACTTATGGGTGTCTTCACATGAGGAGAAGCTGTGACACATCTGTGTCTGTGGAAATTACAGAAGTTTGCCAGTTTAGAGTCAATAACAGAAAGTTAATTGAGCAAGAAACTAAGTTGTGTTCCAGGAAAATATAACATGTGGTAGCTATATGCCAAGCAGGAAAGTAAGCCCAGTACCCCTTGGGGTAGTCAAAAGAAGCACATGGTTTACATATGAACTACCAGATCAGATGGAAAAACGTGCACATGAAAAGGAGGTTATAGCGAGCAAGGGAAAATAGGACCCAGAGAAGATGTAACCACCCCCCCACCTCCCACAATTGCTGTGGAACTGATACAAAACTTACCATGTTAATCACCTGTTACTTTGTGATTACTGTGCAGCTGGCAGAAAAGTGGCAAGAGCTGATACAAAAGCATATGAACATGTTTTCCTTACCTTAATGGTTACAGAGGCCACATTTATGGATTTATGAATTAACCTTTTGTGACTAAAGTAATACTTATAGAGACAAATTAGTGGTCTTCTAAGAGGTCTTTGAAGTATTTTACTCATAACCTGCACAAACTCCTATCTCTGCTTCAGAAATTTACAGTGTACTTATCCCTAAATGGGCTTCTCAGTCATGGTTGCAGCCTTCAAAATTTCAAAACTGCAGTGAGGGATAAGTTTAAAATCCAACACTGCTAACATTTCCTAAGGCCACCAACACAAACATGATAAAGCAGTTCAGCAATGCTATGCTCATTCATTAAGATGCGTGAAAAGCCACTTAATCAGATCCAAATCCAACACACCAGGAGAACTCACCAGCGATTGCCGGAATAGGAAACACTTCTTTGGGTCAATCCCACAGGCAAGGACGGCAGCAGTGGTGTCCAGGATGTTCTGGCGCAGGACAGCTGGCTCCTTGGGCATGGTGAGGGAGTGCAAGTCCATAATGCTATAGAGCACTGAGCTGCACTTTTCCTGCAGATTCACCCAGTTCTGAATGGCTCCAAGGTAGTTACCCAGATGAGGGGTCCCAGTTGGCTGGATACCAGAGAAAATCCGATCCACAACCACATTCTGTGACAAAGCATTGGCAAAATTAACACATGCCTCTTTTTATTTATTTTTTTTTTAACATTTTTAACAGAGTTTTAAACAGATTTTTATATTTTAAGGTCCTTTAAAAAGCCTCATTTATGCCTGTCTCCTCTCCCCTCCTGTCAGCGCATTAAGGTATAAATTACCTCAAAACCAATAATTGCAGTAAGTCAGTTAAAATATTCTATCTTACAGCAGAGAGATTGACAACTACCACAATTTTAAGCTGTCAGACTTTGCATATGCAAAAAAATACAGCTGTAAACAAGATCACCAAAAAGTTGGTCACAGAAACCAAGTGGTAGATTCTTTCATCTTCTTTTGTGTCAAAGATGTATGTATTCTGTTTAGTTTCTATATCCACACTTCAGTTTCTATATCCACTCTGATATAGAAACTTAGGGTCACGGCTTAGAGAAATTCAAATATTTTTCTTGTAAACTCATGCAATGTCCCAGTAGATTGCCATCATAATTCCCATGAACATTGAAGTCTTATTTTTCTAGCTGCAAAGAACATTTTGAGTAGTTCCTGAAAGGAACCTACTTCTTTACCCAAAGGTCAAAGAATAATGGAAGAGATCATAAAAGTTCTGAAACCCCCCATTTTGTCAGCAATAGAATTTCTAGAAGAGCACTACAAAGAAATACAGCTATAGCTCAAGATCACACCTGGAATACTTCCATGCATCAGGACCAGTAAAATGTCAACATCAGAAAAGAGTTCACAGAGAAACAGCAAAACCAAAAAAAAAGACTAAGAAGCTGAGGTTGTGAGCAAAGATTAAAAAGCTTGAAACATATATAGCTTGGCTAAATGACAATTACCATCTTAGAAAGTTTGTTTTCCTGCATCCCAGCCCTCCATCTGACCATTTTCTCAGAGCTCCGAGCTGTCAGCATATGATCAATTACCTCCCTGAGCTTCCCAAAGAATTCCACCATATTCAGAAGTAGCTCAGCAATGTTTTATGTGGAAATGCTTGTTACATGCCAAGTTGTAAGAGCATGCAAGACCACTCAACTTATAAATGAGGGGTCCCCCCACCACAGCAAGCTGTACAATACAAATCCTGACTCAGTTGTGTAGCAGGATCAATTTCATTATGCCTGTGGCTGCACGATTTTTTTTCCTGCTATATAACTTAGCAGGAAAAATTTATTTACTGATGTAGTCTGTTTTCTTTTCTGTGAATCTCTTACAAACGTGTGTGGGGAAAAAAAAAGTCATAAAACTATTAAACCACACAAAATTGTAGTAAAAGTCAAGGCCAAGTACCATTATTTTTAACTATTAAAAAAGGACTTCAAATTGACTTAATTCATTTTGACTCAGACTTGAGAAAAATTACTGACAAAGTGTTTCCAAGTGGAATAGGAGTTTTTTTAATTTAAAGCATGATCTATAGTTCAGAAAAGCCTAGACTATTTCTCTCTAAATTTGCTGAAAAATTTTCTTTTCTTTTAAAGTTTGTTTTTCAGATCAAGACAATTTTTTTACCCAACATTTAAGTGTTTGTGCTGACAGACAAGAGCAGCTTTGGGCTAGCTGCCATGCTAATTTCTCCTGCTCCCATAAATGCCTACGCATTTAAGTCTTGATGGCATCCCTTCACCCCATTCTTGACTTCTAGTATATTCTTGAGTCAGTTTCCAAGTGGTCTTGGAGAACCTCCAGCACAGAGCTTCAAGGTAGTCACTTGAAGGAATGAAAAGCACACCACTTCTTCCAACAGCAATTCCACCTTCCAGTCCCTGTGTTCCAGTCCTCGACCACCCATGTGCCTCTTTTCTTCATTACACAAAAATGGAGTTATGATACTCAATCTCTCGCTCGGCATTTGATTCCTTGTTTTCCTAGGACCCTACATCAGAGCATTTCTCACCACTCACAGAATCCACTCGGCTCCCACTAAGCTACTACCTGGCCCAGGACTGCAGCCAGCTTCCTGTTAACACTGAGAAGGGCCAGGTTCTCTCCTACAGAAGGAGGCATTCAACATTCCAATGCGTATAAATTAGATGAAGTTTTATAGAAACTTGGGATTCACTGGTTTTCAGGGCTGGTTTCAATGGTTTTCTATTACTACAGGCCTAGAGCAGCTGCTAGGCAATGCAACAGGTATTTTACAGGCATAACATTTGTCTTTTGCATCCTGTGTTTCTCAACAGACAATAAGAAGTCGGGAAGAAATAGCTGACCACCAACATGGTGTTCTACTCCTATTGGGATCCCAGAACAGTTGGTTGTTTGTCAAAGCACATAACCTTTTTTCATGTCCATGTCTCCCTTCATGAAGTTCAAATCCTGATGCTCCTTCCCACAATTACTTCTCCCCACAGTACTGCTTGCTTTCTGGTGCCCATTTAAATGCCTGTTTAACAACACTCTTCTTCACGGATTTTACAGCCCTACTCTCCATTTTCTTAACAGACAATTTCATCCCTCCTGTATTCTTTTCTTCCTCCACTTGTGCTTTATATCCCTTGTTTCCCCAAAGAGCTCTTACATACAGCTCTTGATATACAGCTCTTATTGCGTATCAACACAGTAAGAAGACACAGAGAATGCCATGTTAAGGTTATTATTATTATTACTAATTAAGCTATTACTGCCTTGACTCCAGTGACTTTATATAAAATATGTTTTCTACCTGCAGTTATAAAAGCTAAGAAACTTTATCATGTGCCAGATATCCACTACAGACCCACATCAACATTACAGACCCGTTAGGATGACCAAGTTAAAGCGTAAAGAAACCTGAACATCTTCCAACTTCAGTCTAGTAAAAGATAGCATCACCTGACACCTCTCCTAATGTTACTGCTTCTTTTCCCCAGGGCCCTGTGAAGCTGGTGCTACTTTAGTGCAGGAGCAGCTCTATCCCTTGGGGTACCTGTGTGTTGTACCAGGGCACAGGAATTTCTGTGCAGTCAGCACAGATCAGCTCATGTGCCAATAGCTTGACCCAAAAAGTGCTGACACTCTGAGCCTGTGGAGAACAGTTCTGTCTAGAAATTTCGTTGGTCCCCAAGTCAGGCAGACTCTGTTCCCTTCCAGCTGCAGTCTTTGCTTTGTATGTTTCCCATAATACGTTCATTATCTGCCTTTTCAACTTCTGGCATCACTGACCAGTGTATAGATAATGTTACTATGAACATATTGGATGTATTGGCAAAATTGTGTCCCTTAATATGAGTACAGTACTCTCAATACATAAAAATGCAATAGTGGCATTTAAACAGGCAGTTTGAGAATGTCTTTCAGCAAGAAAATACAAGACACCAGTGTCTCAGCATAAATGGTATGTTCAAATACTGTACAAACTCCAAATACTCAAAGGCTAACAATCAGCTAATGAAAGGTAGGTTTGTTATAATACTACATAAGTTAGCATCTGGTGACACACTACATGTTGAAAAGACACAATGTACAATGTCAAATGGACACAGTTTCATATAAAGAAAGAACCAAGCTCCCTATCCATTAAAGAGAATAGCTGTGAAGGCAAGCATGACATCTTTAATGGTGCTTCGTATGTTCAAATGGTAAACAAATACTTACAAAAGGTTTGTTCAGTATAAGGGCAATAAATAGCAAATGAAACATTAGAAACAAACAGTAGCAGTATTATATTCAGCCTAAGCTCAGTAATTACTTAACCTGAAGCAGAGAATTCACAGAAATAAGTAAATCCAATAATGAAAACTGAGCTAGGCTGAACCTGAGTAAAGCATTAGCAAATCCATTACAAAGAACAAACCCATACTGGCTCCCAGCTGAGGGACCAGTTGACTAGAAGTCTTTCATCTTTAACTCCTTTGATTCCATTTAACAACATAAAGCATGAGAAGTTACAGCAAACAGGGTGGCATGAAATATTCCATTGTGTTAGCAGAAGTCTATATTAAAAAAAGCCCACACAAAACACCCTCAAATGAAACTTGGATTTCTTGCACTAAAAATATACAGAGAACATTGCTCCTTTGGAGAGAGTTTATGTTCCCTGTTTGTTCACTCCGTGAGAAGCAGCGGGCAGCATAGCAGCGTGGCAGGGGACTTCTGCCTGGTACCATGAAATCATGGGGCTGGAATGCACTTCAGTGGAACTGTTAGGTCAGGGGATGGGAGCTGTGTGCTCCAAAGTACTGGAGCTGGAAAAGGATAAAAACAAAAGGAGTGAAGACTTCCCAATGGAGCAGAGTGAAAGCCACAAGACATGCAGCTCCAGCCCACAGGCACTCACTCATTCAGACATCTGTAGTGAGCACAGTGTGAGCCTGCTGTTCGCATGTTTAACTCTGTGTGGTGTGTGCACCTACACCAGCAGTGCTGCATGTTAATCCTCACGCCTGTAAAGAGTGCAGTATCTGACAGATGACTGAGCATCTACTATTTGTTTTCTCTCTGAAAGACCTCTGCATGGCAATTCTAAACACCACAGTGCTTTTCTCAGCTGCATTACTGAATTAAGCTTGGCCCCAAACCCATTAAGATTCAGCCGTTCTCTCACCTAACCTCTCTTTTGTTGTAAGATAAACAACTGTAACTCCTTATACTGAAAAAAAAAAAATCAACATCCAAATGCTCTCAAGTAATCAGAAATAAGCATTACATCCTTCTCCCAGAGGAGGATGGCTGAAGTCTGGTCCTGCCATCCTGTAGCATGGCCATATCCATTTCCAATGTAAATCAGGATAGATGACAACTTCCAAAAATTCAATTCTGCTTTACTGGACCAAAGCAGACTTCTCTCTGTATGGAGGGAGAGCTACAACTGTCAAGGCCTCAATTCAACAGTCAAAACCACAATCAATCCCTCTCATGAGCTAGATGTGCCAGAACTGGAAGACACACCAAAGCTGATAAAGGAAAAGATCCATGTAGATCCAAGCATCCCATGTTACAGCCTATTCTTGGTATCGTGGTTATACATTTCATGTTTGGCTTTATGAATTCTGTGGCTGTTGAAGACAAGAATTTATTCACCTGTTGAATACACACATTTGCCTGGTACAGTAAAGAAAAAACATCTCAAATATGCAGTAAAATCAGTCATAAAACAGTTCCCCTTTTATAAAGAGTTACAAAAATAAATCAAGTGAAAGCATTCACAAGACTTATGTTTTCAGAATCTCTCTTCTTTACAACTCCACATAAATATTGCCATCACACACTTGAAATGACAGCAGACAAGCTACAATTATAAGGTAACCTTTTGCCTATGCTTTCATCTCTTTCAGGTTTTAAAAGCAGAGAAATGTAGCACCCATTCAAGGAGGTAGGAGAGGGCTGCCAGTAGACAAACAATTCTTAGATTGTTTTCTTCTTTTATTTTGGCATAGGGATGTTATAAAATTACATAAAAGTATACATAAAAATGTGGCTGGTTAGAGTCCAGTTAAGACCTATTGTTGAACACAACAAACCATTAAATGATCACATTAATCCTGCTCTAGAAGTACAGAGGCGGTGCCTGTCAGCTTCTCAATCTACCCAGCTGTGGTGGAGACAGACACATCTTCAAAATCAAATTCCAAGGAGGCTTTTGCTAATTATATCCTTGGACTGAAGGTAAGGACAAAGCTTTGGACTAACTCGTTTCTTTGGACTTTGTTCACGACTTTATCCCAGCAGCCTAACAGATGAAAGATAGGCTTATGTCTCCATCTAAAATATATCTTATAAATATTTTTATTTCTAAATAATAAAAAAGACTGACTCATAATCTCACCCTGGGCTGAAACAAAAGCAAGAGATTTTAGACCCAAACCCCACAATGTTACAGAAAATTATGAGAGTATAACAAGAGCAGCTGCAACAGAAATTTCCCCCCAAGCCACAGCAGTTACTATTCACATGCTATAGCATTTAGCTGCTCTGCTTGATTTTAACAGCCATTTACTCGGGGCAGAACAGGTGAAGAGCCAAGTGAGATCCGCAGCATCAGAGCTAATTCTAAACACAGGTGGTGGGCACGACAGAGAGAGCAGGAAGTCGACAGGAGAATCACTGCTGACATGTAGGACAGGGAAGATTGATGGCTTCCCTCTCTAGTTTTCCCCACTGTGTAGGCACGCAGGGGGTGGGGGAAAGGGACGGAGAAGCTGCTGTGCTGGCGACATAACACACCACAAGCCTCCGCAGCACCAGCGCTGATTAATGACACTGGAACGACTCAGGAAACAGCAAAGGATCATTCACAGACTTTGCTCTTCTTGTTATAATTTTATTCGTGGGGATTAATTTTGCCCCAGCTGTCCCAAGCTGAAGCAAGTTCAAATTTGCCATAACGAAAAGAAAATGTGGAAGTCAAAGGGAAGAAAGAGCAGCATAAGCAAACACAGACACTCATAAAACATAAAATTTGGAAAATCTGAAATTTCAAACATGAAGATTCTCTCAACAGGGATCAAAAAGGAAGAAAAAAACAAACCAACATAACTAAAAAATTGCTTCAACCTCAGAGACAAAAGAAATTCTTTGGCTGACAAAAGTCACTAACTACTGCATCTTTTGCATCTGTCCACAATTTTTTATTTCCCTTATTAATACTTGGCAACCTCAAAGCTCTGGTTGCTAAAACAATATGCTCGTCTGTTAACACTGGCTTAGCAAAACCTGTCTTGAGACAGTTATTAAGCAGAAAAATGAAG
This sequence comes from Sterrhoptilus dennistouni, assembly GCA_013397095.1. NCBI lineage: Eukaryota > Metazoa > Chordata > Aves > Passeriformes > Zosteropidae > Sterrhoptilus > Sterrhoptilus dennistouni. The sequence continues at coordinate 1,328,435 of VWZU01009714.1, read as the reverse complement.
GCAAGCCAGACCAGTCAGATTTTACTAGCTAAAGGATAAATTTTAAAGCCTAATTGGGACAATTTAAGTATTAATGTTGCTACAGAAAGAAAAAAATGAAGGACGAGGGAAACTTAGGAGCAGTGTATGTATTACATACTTTGTTTCACTTATTGTTTTTAATGCAATTACTTCTCTGCAAACTTACTGTAGAAACTTTTAAACATGTTTATTTTGATCTGATAATTCAATATGTCCAATTCATCTCGTACAAATGCTATTTCAACATACTTAATTCTTAAAATAAGAGAGATCTAATACTAAATTAGAAAGAAACATATTTATACCGGAGCAAGTTTTCAGATAAATAGCTTCTGAAAAAAGATTAACCCATTGCCCAGAAGCTGAAATCTTTAAATTAATATTTAAACAGCACTGCCTAATATCCCATTCTTGAACGGCAAATGCTCTCAAACTTCAGTAGGACTTTAATATTTATATTTCAAATGAGAAACACATTTAAAGGAGGAACATTTACAGCACATACTAACCCCACCCTATAAATTTAACTCTGCCCTCTAGGGCTAGCAGCAGAACTCCGTGTAACTGCGGCTGGGTTAGGCTGCCCTCTCACGCTGCCTTGGTACAGATGACTCAGCAAACGGCTCCTTTCATGTGGCTCGCTGCATCCCGCAAGTGGATTCTCTCATTTGCTTTATGAGCCCCACGTGCCACTCGGGGTGCTAATGACAGCTGCACTGACAGAGCCGAGCATTATCTCCAGCAGGCTGCCACAGCTCCTGCCACCACACACCGCAAGGTTCCCCTGGACCTGAGGCAGCCACGGACCCTTCCCTCCCGTGTGGAGTGGAACAGGGGATACAACCTCCGGTGAGAGATGTGGAGGCAGCCAGCAGCCACCTGGCTCAGAAGAGCTGGCTCCAGTTCTCTGCAGAGGCCTCGGGCAAGAACCTGTGCTAACATTTGTGCAGAGCTGATGAAGGAATGAAGCACTGGGTCTGCATGCAGCCAACAGCAGTCAGCAATCCTACCCTAAACCACAATGCCTTCCTTAGCAAGGACACAACCTGGTGGTTTTTATTTTTTGTGCTGTGCTCCTTACAGCTCTCCACATCAGCTTGAAGGACAGGATGTTAGAGCTGCTGTTCAAAGCTGAGCCATAACCCAGCTACCGAACAGGTCCAATGAACACTGAAACATGCACTACTTCTGCACCTCCTGGTTTTCAAAGGTGTGCACGGAACTGCAATTAATGGCCTCAGATGCTGCCTGATGCAACCTTAACCCCGATTAATGATTCTCAAACCATTTACTTGCCTTTTTAAAGCTAGGGCAATAAAGTTTTCTCCAGTTGAACTACCTAACCATAGACATTAACTGCAGGTCTTATCAGTCCATTTCACCCAGGGTAGGTGAAAGGCTAAAGGAATTTATAACAGCATTTTTTAAGAATTACCACGTAAGAAAGGTAATTAGAGCCTCACTGTCAGGAAGCTGCAGCAGGAGCTAAGCCTGAACAATCAGCAGGAATATTCCAGCCAGACAGGCAAGCCAGGAAGGTAAAATCAGATCGGTACACGCTGCTTCCAAAACCATTGGATGATGCACTCAATGCCACCCAAAAGCTGAAAATCTGACAGTTCCAGTACTGCAGGCATTGCTTGGAAGAGGTGGCACCAGGGAAAAGGAGAGGGAGAAGCAGGACAACCTTTGTTACACTGTGAAGATCACCCCTAAGATACAAATCCCTATAAAAAGTAGTTTACTGTCCATTGAACAATGTGGTTGAACCAGCAACAGCTAAAGTTTTCAGGCACAGGAAACAGCTCCCCAGAGCACCCAATCAGGTCTGCCTTCTTTCTGATCCATATGCAGCCCCACAAAGCACACTGGAATGGAAGCACTGGGCCAGGGAGCTCATAGACAACCTCCTGTTCCACTCTGTAACCCAATGCAGTTACTCTCTATCAGTCAGCTCAACTTCAGCTCCTGGAAAAAGACAGGAACAAGTAATGAACTTTGAAGAAATTACAGAAATAACAGAAGACAGCAGTATCTCTCAAGAACTAGTGCCTCTCAAGAACTCTGACTGCCACTGGCACATGAGATGCTAGAATGGAGAAAAAATACTAAAGGTTATATCCTGATTTTCATAAAGTTCCAATACTATCTTAGTTTCCAACAAGCTAGAGAAACAACACCGCGAATACAATATTATATGCTCGGGGTGAAACTGAAGAGAAAAAAAAATCTTGAAAACAGCACTTATTGATGACATACAGTGGTTGGGAAAAGATATATCAAATACAGTTTTTCAGGGTTTTGTTCTGGGTCCAATATTATTTGATATTTTCATATCTCCAAATACAAAATCTAGATGATGAAATGGAGTATTCATTAAATCTGCAGAAAAAAAAATTAGAAGGATGATAGGGGTTCAAAATAATCTTGACAAAGCAAAGAAATGGTCTGAAAAAACCAGAATGGTATTTGCCAGGCAAAAGTACACAGATTCATACAGAAAAGTCTACTCAACCACAAAAACACAGGAAGGAGAACAGCTGTCCAGACAACAGCTACAGAACAGGGTCTGGGGGCTTTGTGATATTATAAAGGTGAGCATGAATCAATATCATGCAGCTGCAAAACCATCACATTTATGAACTACACCAAAAATTGCACAGGAATCTATGAATAGGATGAAAATCCAGTAGATAGTAAACAATTTGCTCATTTTACTCAGGATGAGAATGGCCTCAAGGTGCAGAAGTTGGATAGTTTTAGGTCTTGTATTTCAAAACAGTGGTAGAAAGAGGCCACAGAAGTTCAGCCAAGTCCAATGAGTGACCTGAATAAAAAAGACTACAGAGGGAAGCCGTAAGTGTTTTTAGTCCAGTGGAAGGAAAAGTGTGAAAGTAAAAGGTGTTAAACAATGAGCTTAAGATAAAGTAAGAAAGGTTCAGACCAACTGTAAAGAAAAGTTCACAGGAGTAAGAAAAAAAAAAAGCATCTTCGAAGAGTGCTTAGAGAGGCTTTTTATTAGAAATAAATAAATAAATAAATAATTGTGATGTGTTGATAAAGATGTAAGGGTACTTAATTTTTATTTTGGGCCAGAGCAAATGCCAGATCACTCCAAACAAGTTTGTTCTAGTCCTCTGAACCCATAATGTTACATAGGCATTCTTAAAGTCAAAGTGAGATGACCAAAGAGGATGGAGAATCAGAATTCCACTTAGGTAGATTAGATCTCATGGCATTTCAAAAGTCAAGTCCTTCTACCTGCATTCAACAAAAATGTAAGAATTGAGGCCTTTTCACTGATAGCAGCTGAACACTGACAAGCTTTGAAAAACCATTCTGTGTTGTTGAAAAATGGGAAATACAAGTTAACATTTAACACTTGTAAACTGGTTCATGCCCACATTTAGAAATGTACATTGCTCAACAGAATAAATGTAACAGCAACAAGTGAACAATTAGCATTTATTTTGTTACAAGATATATGCGGAACTGTCAAAATGCAGTGAAAAGCATAATATATTTCTAAATCATAGACTATTTGAGATGTGAAAGGTTGCTGTGATTTTAATATATTACACTATTCTAAGTACCAAAACCTTAACAATCTTGAACCAAAACAAAAGGCTAAAGACAACTAAATACTTCCCTCTCAAAGAAATCAGAGAAGTTTTATGTTTTTGATCACAGTAGTGATCCAAATCTCTTAAAACCATCTGATTGCTCTTGCTCTTTCTCTGACCTCTAGCTGAAAGAGATTTTATTGCATTATTTTATATATTTTCTTCAAGTGAGGAGTCAGCTTGCTACTAAGATTGCCCTATGGGATATAAACAAAGAATATCAACTTACATCTAGAGGGATGTTTTTTAAAAAATACTTTTTGTTTGGAATTACTATGTTTCTTCAGAATATTGTCCTAGAAACTCAAAGAGTAGTTCATTTCCTCTCCATTATTTTATTTGGCAATTTCCTGTAGCAAGAAAAAGTTGGCTTCATTTCACATGGGGCCAAAATTAACACAGCTGTTCAAAAACTTTCACCTTGTGGTCACAGCATGAAATTCATCTCAGGTGAATAGAAAAGTTTTAAAACCACCTGATGGATGTTGAGAGGCCTTAGAATGTGGAAATCCCAGTAAATTCCCTAATGATGCACACATGCACAAAGAAAATGATACAGCTGATCCTCCTTGTATATGCTGGAGAGAGTTCTATGAGTTTAAGTATTTTAGACATAATAATCACACTTGTATAAGGGACTTCTAGAAAATTTTAAAAACTTTTTCTAGAGCTAGACAATACCTACAGACTACATTTAAACTGTTGTTATCAGTGCAGGCTGGTCCTGAAATCACCAGGCTGGGCTGTTTCCACAGAAAGGACAAACAACAGATGAGCAATGGATGAGGGGGACAAACGTAAGTGTTCACTTGTGCTCAGGACAAGAGGATGTAGCCAAGTGAGGTGAGAATGGTGACAGCAAACTGTGACTTGCTTATTAGACATCTTGAGCCCAGAAATATCAAGTGAAAAGTTCCTTAAGTTTGTGTGTGACACTCATTGCTTTGCTCGTCCTAAAGAGGAGATGTTTCTTGCTAACTTACCTGTATTATTTGAACTGGCCCATAGAAAGCCACGCAAATCACCAACTCTCAGTTTGGACGTACCCCCTGGAGTAATTAGTGTAAAAAAAGCCATGTTTTTACTGTTAGTATCCCAGAGATGTACAGTACTCCATTTTCTTTGGCTACTGGCAAGTATTCTGAATACTGGAGACTTACAATGTTGCATGGTCAACTGTGAAAATGTCCCTCAGGAGGGAGTGACAGCACCTGTGGCTGTGCTTGATGAAAAAGAGTCAGAGCATTGATATGGCTTTAACTCCGCCAAGATCTAAAATGTAGATATCATTTAAAAAATACCCAACAAAACACTCCAGTGGAAATGCTTGAAGAGCAGAATGTGAGCTTGACTGCAGAAATTACATGGGCTAGTTTGTTGCCAGCAGAGATGCAAAATGAGATTCGGTCAGGAATTCAGAGGGCTGGACCCCTCATTCCCTTTACATAAGCAACAAAGAGGCTTTGAAATGTTTGAAACTGTTTTGTTCTTCCATGCAAACGGAAAGCACCCTATGGATGCCTATTAAGTAAAGTCTTTCCACATCTTGGCAAGTATGTGATTTCAAGAAAAATATTTTCAAATGGATAACCCAATTCAAGAAGAAGTCAAAGACCACCTTTGAAAGCAACTTTGATGTAGCTATAAAAAGATTATATTTAGGAAGGATAGTATAACGTGGTTCTGTTGTTAAAAGTTTGTACCTCTCCATATTTCTTTGCTATTTTTCATGTAAAAAGCAATGCTGGTAAGCAGAGAATTGAATGCCCATGAGACATAGGATTAAGGCGGAATCCCTGAAAAGAACTGCTCCTGACTGTTGGATAAAGACAAAACAAGCCATTTAACAATCTCACTGCCAAAGGACAGGGATATTGGAGCATCCACAAGTGTGAAAGCAAATGACAAAAATAGTTGCTATGTGAATCTTAGGTGAGATCATCAGGAAGCCTGGGGTCTTTTATTAGCATGGAAATGCTGCTACATCTTTCCCAAGGTACAGCTATCACACACAGATTTCAAAGCCAGAACTATGCAACTGGCAAAAGGAAAAGACGATGGTGAGACTAGGAAGTTGTGAAGACATTTGCAATTCACTTTTTTTTTAATGCTGTCCAACAACCTTCAAATGAGATTAACAGGTCAGCCAGACTCTGAGGATGACACTATGCAGACCAATGTACAATAATTGATTGTTACTGAGTATATGCGATCAGAAACAACATTGATGGGATTCAGAACAACACATGTTCCAACTGTCAGACCGGAGAATATATATAATTTCATCTCCTCTCAGCTTCTGAATACTTCTGGAAATTGGAAGAATCTTACAGAAGCTCTGAGCTTCAAAAACGGCAATATAGCACTATCCAACTCTAGGATCTTTTTGCACAGGAATGTAAATATTGACACCCACCTACATAAGTGAATGAGATGGGATTACCACACCTTGAAACACCAGTAAGAAGCATTTAATTCACCTTCTAATCTGTACTGTAAGCCTCCAAACCACTTACCCATAAATAATACAGGTAGTCAAAACAAAAAGAAATTCCTAGTCTGAACAGTTATGGAAGTGTAAAATAAATACAAATGAAGCCTAGAAGGGTTTTATCTGCAGTAGTTTATAACATGAACTACGTGCAACATCATGAAAACTGAGGAAACTCCTATTTTTGAACTTCACACAATACTTATTCTTCATTCAGCTATTGTGCAGACATCACCAAAGTAACTGGGTCAACTTCATCACTCTATTGCTTTGGCCAGCTCCAAGGAGCAGATGCATGCCCTAGCATAATTCAAATAACTCAAAGCTAAAAGTAAAGCAGATATTTCATTTCTGGTAGCAATCATCATATTTCAGCACAAGAATGAGGGAAATGAAAAAGTAAGCATACAGCTTCCATTGTCTATTTTTGTGTGCATACATATATGCAAACGTATCTATTTCCTCTCCCATGCAGAAAGAACTTCAGTACACTCTCAAGGTGGATTTCTATCATCAGGAGACAAAAATATATTTAATCCTGTGCAGTGGATATATAGATTTGCCTGAGACAGCAGAAAATTATAAAATCTGCTGTGTGATTTGTCTGAGTTGGGGATTCCAAGAATGATACTGTTAGTCAAGGGCTGAAATAATCAAAGGGAAAACAATTTCAATTCGCTGATTACAAACACAGCAAAACTCAAAAAATATATGAATCTAAGGTGACTTAACTGACTTGGGGTTTTTCTTCACTTCAACTTCTGATCCTGCTGCAATTTGAGTCAATTCCACAAAATGCCTGTTCATCTAACCCTAGAGTCGCATCATAAACCACAACTTGTGTCATGGAAAAAGTAATTGTTAAGTGTCTAGAATAGCACTTGCTGTATTAGTAAATGGAAATTCTATCTGCCAATGAACCAGCATTAAAATGGGACCCCGGTCTGCTGTCTAGAGACAGAGGTGATCTGCTACAGACTGACTCACAATGCTTGTTCAGCATAAGCAATGGAGAAATTCGCACGGAACTTCAACATCCACAATGGCCAGAGTAGCATCTCTCATTAAACTCACTGTACAAAAACATGTTAATAAAAACAGAAGTCCCTCAAGAGAAAAAACAGGCTTAGTCAAGACACTGAAAGCAAGGGCCAGAGGGGGAAAGAATGGTGGGATTCTACCCAAGTCCTGCCAAGATGCCAGAATAAAGGGCTGTTTCCTGCTAAAACAATCTGTGTTTGCCAGATGTTATTGTTAGAACTCCATTATGGAAATGAATAGGACCCGTTCACGCCTCAAAGATCCTTCATTTCTGTCAACAGTGGGGGCTCTCTCTGCGCAGCTACAACAGTGGTCAAAACCCACCAGAGACAGGGCACTAAGCAAGGCAGATTACAAGGAGTCTCTCTACCACTGCAAGTCTAATAAATCTGTGTGGAAACCTGAGATCTCTCAAATCCAGTGAAAACCCAAGAAAGGTATATTTTCCCTGTATACCAGAGCCTTCTGCTCTGAAAATTATACAAAAGCTAATGATTTCATTCTTGCATAAAGAACTATTTCATTGCCTTATCTGAAAGATAAGCCAGTTTCCCTAGAGGATTAAATATATTATTTTGTTATTATTTACCTATTTATTTATTTAGCTATTTCGTGATTAGAATAAAAACAAGTGACTGATTAGGAAAAACTTCCATTCCAACCTGAATAGAAGACACCAGAGGTTTAATCCAAAGGCTGGAATATGTTGCTAAATCTAGTTTTCATAAGTATCTGGGTAACTGAGTAACTTTCAGTGCCCAATAACAATAGTAAAAAATGTTAAAATTCAGGAAAACAGGAAATTAAAAGAAAAAGAAGGCACCAATTTCTACATATATCTACAGAGGCTACCTAAATTGGAAAGAATTTCTCAAATCACTTGTATCTTTCCTAAAGGTCCTGTATATCACAATATATTGAACCAGCCCATAACTGATCACCAGGAAACACTGGGGTCTTGGCTGCCTCACAGTTATTTGCATTTCCAGCCTTTTTTCCTCTGTCAAAAGCACTTGGCTACTTCCAACCTTCATGCTCTCTAGAAGAAAGAGATGCAACATGGGAGACTGTCAAAATCGTAAATCCAGGGCAAGCACTTAAAAATCTGCCTGTTCATCCATCAATTTCAGCACACAAGTGTCTGGACAGGCATTCTGAAGCTGACCTGCTGCAGTAACCTGTGTATGTGTGCAGCCTGTTACATGCACCTGGGGACTCATTTCATTAATGGTTAACAAAGTGACCCCTGTGTGACAGCAACAAATTCAAGATGGGAACATGGATGCTTTTAAATTGCTTGCATTTCATTCATAACACATCTGAATGATACTGAAAATTGAGCTCTCTCTCCCACTGCAGTTTTAACTACAATCTTTGAAATCCTTAAGGATTAGGGTCTGGTAATTTCAGTTACTTCCTTTCTCTGGAGTCCATATGGCAACTATAGCTAAAAATTTTTGAAGATTTTATTTGCAATCTGGGAAAAAGCATTTTAATGGTCTTTTCCAAGAAAACCCTTCAATTTTTATCTAACTGTGCCTTTTTCACAACCATTTTTGTTAAAAATTATGAAACATGACCAGTCATTAACATGACTAGCACAGTAACAATAGAGTGATCAGGTGGCCTGAATACAGAAGGAACAATACTTCCTCAAAAAAAATAAATCAAATTTCACCAGACCCAAACAATCTGAAGATCTTTTAAACTACTGACAATACTGGCCAGAACCACAGAAGCCCAGCAAAGCATCAGAAGACCAAAGATGGAAAAATGGCATTCCCATCTTCAAAAATACAGCAAAAGAGGAGCAGTCTGGGAGGAAGTCTGCTCAGCATCAATACTCAGTGAACAAAACCCATCTTTTGCAATTCCCTAGAAGATAACTAGAGGAAAACAACAGCAAATGTGGATTTGTTAAGAGCAAAGCAAGCCAGATTAGTCTAACTGGCCTTGAGACTCATTAGGCTGCCACAGTAGGGGAAGATGCAGTAAATGCCTCTTGATTTTAGCACCACCTTTGGTCACAAACTGTAAAGGACACCAGAGAAACTAAATTCAGGGCTCTATCTATACTGTAGTATTTTTAAAAGATATTGACTCAGGTAAAGAAACAGACACATTCCTAAATGAGCTGCTAAGATTATCACTATATTGGCTCAGATTCCTTGGATTTGAAGATCCTGTTCTTGCAGTGGTCCTGACTAAACATCGACCAGAGATATTTTCTGTGGAACACTCACCAAAAGGTAGAAAAAACATCCTTGGAACAGTGGGACTCGAACCAATTTTCTCTTTGTATGATCTGAACATCATGCACTAGAGCCAGTGGTCTGAGTTTCATTGCAGCAAATCTAACTTGGAGTGCCAGGAAAAAAGACAAAATTCTAGCATCAAAGAGGAAAGGATTTTGTGTTAAAAAACATCAACCCTTATGGCTGGAAGACGCAGTTCTGTACCACATAAAGCTAAAAGAGAATCCACTTGCTGATGCATCATTCCTGTGAAAGTTGACAAGAGATGAAGGTTGTAGGACACCAAAATGTACAGCTTAGCAACAATAATACAGGCACTGTAACAGATCATGTGTGAAGGCCAGGCAAGGGTTTCCTGCCAAAGAGGAAAACTAGGGTAGGAGAAAAGGCAGCAAAATGCGTAGCTCTTGTTTCCTTTAAAAGATATTCTCAAGAAGAAATGTAATACAGGTATTAGAGTACCCTTATAGTGATTGTAATAGTGATAGCTACTTTGATACTAGAAAAGAAAAATGATGCCAAAGACACCTAACTTCTTGAAGGCAAATAACATCTAAATGTATTTCTCCAGCTGAATGTCTGGAAAGCCATCTAGTAATGCAGGAGACCATTAAAAGCAAGACCTTGCCATTCTTCTACTTCCCCTTTGCAACCAGGACTAAACCTAATCCATGTTTTATCAGGACATACACCAACAACTGACTGACTCACTTTACATTAAATGTTCCTACTGACAGGTTATGCCATAGTTGGATTTCTCATGATTTTATCAGTAATTCCCTGGAGTACCTGTAGCTGCCATTTTCAAGAGTGTCTCATCAAAGAAACAGACTTGGTGTAATGACTTTCTATAACCCTGGCTTAGAGAGCACTGAAGAACAGCAAACCAGGAAATCTGAAAATAAGCTCTCAAAAGTCAAGATACCCAAGTGTAATGAATCTCTCCAACAAACCACTACTTTTCTTCTTAACCACATTCATTATGGCTACAAATTTTAGTTGTGTACTAGAAATATGTACAACGAAATGTACAGAGCAACTTTTCCACAGCATGGTAAATCCAGCATAGTGATGATGTGCACTACAGTGAAACAAAGGTGAAACCACATAAATGATGTCTACTAGTGACTATGACTGCATTGTCGAACACAAACATCAAAACTATCAGGGTGCCAGCAGACACACTGCTCAAGCTTGAAGGCAAACACTTCTCCAGCTTGAAATTTGAATATTCCTCATCAGCAGGCAGCAAATACATGATCTGTTCCAAACTGACTATCGTAGTAGCTGAACCCATTCCCAAGTCCAGTCTGGCAACAGGAACAGCATAAATAAGGAAGCCATTTTCCTCCCTCAATTCTTTTGAAGATGCAGTGTAAGAACCACTTCAATTCCAGCGCAATTTCTCCAGGCAGACATAAGAGGGTAAAGTGAGAGAGAAAAGTAACAAAATCCCACAACACGCTGGCCTTGCAAATTTAAAACCAGAGCAACACCTTAAATTACTGCTGTTATTTGAGGGTGGGTGATCTGAAGCTACACAAAGTTGGTCAGAGCATGGTGCTAATAATACCAGGGATATGGGTTCAATCCCTATAGGATGATCCTCGTGGGTCCCTTCCAACTCAGAATATTCTGTGAATCTGTGAACCACACTAACTTTGTGTTGGGGTTTTTTGGTTTTTTTTTAACATTTAAAGAATAACAGGAAGGAAGCATATTCTCAGATCTATCACACCTTTAAGGCATCATGGCAACAGAAACCAGGTGATAAAGCACCTGGTAAGTAATCTTGGCCTGACAGGTGACTCAGAGGTGACAAAGAAATGCACATCAGAGTAAATAATAAAATACAGCATGAGCCATGTTCACTCAGAGCAGATTTCTTCATTATGCAAGACAAACCAGATTTCTTTGCTGGAGGAATGAAAGTAGAGGAGGGCATCAGCTGTGATATTGAACAGGGCCAAAAGAGTCACCATGTGCATCAGGGAAGATAAGCATATTCAAATCCTTTCAATATTTTTCAAGGAACTTCTGAGTGTCAAAAATAATGTGTGGTTTGAAGTATCTCTGCAAGACCTGCTTTGGCAACCTATTACAGGGACGGTGTAACTGTTCAAATTTTAATTGTTAGAAACATAGGAAGATTTAGGCACATACAAATGAAATTAAATCAAAGCATCTTAGGACATGGAAGCATCCAACAAGCCTATTGAGTATGTTACATTATGATTCTTTAGGTCTTCTATATTGTTACAATTCAAGGCAGTCTTATATATAAATGAATTCTGAAACAAAAAATATAAGTAGAAACGTTACTTCTGCCTCACACTAACAACTAGTAGGAAGAACACAGTTACTAAGTAAAATACCAGTTATCAAAGCTTCCTATGGCATAACAGGTTCTTCCTCTTTTGCTTTCACTCTATCTCCTCAACAGAAAGGGCAGAATCAAGGTCATCAGCACAGTATTAGCTGGTTTAGAACATAATGAAATATACCTTGACTTCTTAATTTTAAGAATCCTAGTTCTGAAACAGTCCTGCAGCGTGTAGTTTACCCAGATTCACCACCATATGCACCAACTTTTTGTGCATAAATGTGTGTTACAGCTTGATGTGCTCAAAATATCAACTCCATGGCTGAGGGTAACAGAACTCACTTGCTGCAAAATCACAGACAATACGGATTACACCAGAAAACTGAAAGGAATCTTTGATCTTCTACCTACCCTATTTCTTTTCACAAGTAACATGAGACATATCTATGCTGGCAACCACTCTGAATAATGTGTTCCATTATTGAAACATGCCACACCATTCAGGATGTGGATAACACGCGAAAAGCAAGATTTTCACGAAAAAGCCAATTGTCCAGCTAGGGGAGACATTCTCTAAAATGATGCAATGTTAGTGTTACTGTCATCAAATTCTACCACCCATTTTAAAAACAAGGCTACAAGTTCTAAGGCAAGTCATCCACAGACAAAAAACTTTCCGAAAGGATGCTGCCTAAAAACACAAGGTCACTGAATATACACCGACCTGACTTGGCTGATTGCTTCCAAAATACAATCAAAGCAATCGGTTGTTCTTTTGTCTCGATTTTCTAATAG